>JAAAKB020258019.1:0-10322 GCA_010014835.2 Apostichopus leukothele | reverse complement strand
AGAGATTGGAAGGCGAGGAGAAAGAGGCATAAGTATGATCTCTGTTGGTCGTTCGATCATCCAGGCTAGCAGGATCTTCTTTAACCTGGGGCTGAATTGTTTGTTTACGTCGAAGAAGATCCTGCTTGGATCGAAAAGCCAGGACCTCTAACTTTTACATATTTACCTACACAGGCTTTATGCAATAGATTAGCAGTTCGCTAAGCGTTTGTTCTCTTTGATAAGTATGATTTCAAAATTCTAATAAGTCTAGGTTCGTGTAAAATAATATTATACTCTTTCATTGCCACACATTTCATTTGAGAACGCCGCACAGCAGACGTATAGCATTTTTGTGTATGTTTTTATGGTAACTATGTTGCCTATATTAAAGTGAAAACCGAAAACACAAAAGTTGCGGTGAAAATGATAACATGGCGATTGTCGCAAGTGAACTTCATTGGGTTCCCGAAACTTTATATAATGCTTCTGTTTCATGTATCGTAGTTAACTTTAAGAAATACAGGAGAGAACTTCCGCAATTGCCTCGTAATGTGCAATTTGATGTTTATTACAAGGTAAAGTTATTACTCATCCTTCGTTATGTGCACGTACTACAGTAGGGAGGCTTATGGATTAATTAACGTTAGTTAGTAGCCAGCCTAATACGGTGCTGGTATCATGTAGGATAACTTGATCACTTGACGTTAACGTAGGCTACTGAAGTGAATTATGTGTGTATCAGGTAGTCTACGTCACTGTAGTCAAAAGTCACGAAGAAACTACCCTGCCTTACTACCATCGAAAAGTTACTTAGGCCTATGTCTAGACTAGATTGCTCCCTATGCCGGAAAGTGACCGAGTCATAGGCTGATTACATTCCATAAAACATAGAGCTCTGAGTCTGAAGTAAACATACTGCATGGGTAATTGTGCCAATAATGAAATATCAGAGACAAGTTACATAATTTAGGCTACAGCCTACAGGACTATTAGTATTTCATTTCATTTCATTTCTATTCTTACGACATCGGCGAATTCAGTAAATAAAGCAACTGCGCGTGTAGTAGGGGTAACCCTAACCGGAAATTATTGTTACTCATGGTCGTAAAAATAGTACTCCTGGTTGTAAAAATAGCAACTGCGCATGCGTAATCGGAAATTATTCTCACGACTCGTCGTAAGATTAGCCACTTTGTTTTATGAATCATCTCTGTATTGAAAATTTTAAATAACATATGCATACTGCTTTACCCACACAAACTTCTTCATTTTTTTTCTCTAATGATGACATTCAGGGCAGTTCTGTGACTTTGAAGTACCATTTCCGTTAATCATAGTATAGGTTGACTTATGTTATATAGCAGTCTGATTTAGTTTCAGAAATTAAGGTGGGGCATGGAATTCCTCCAGTGTATTAGAAGGACTATCTTGTGTTCAACTTCCTATACAATTATAACCTGACAAGGAAGATCTTGGAAGTCGTAAGGACTATAATTTGCATATTGATTCATTGTGTATACCAGACAGAAACATATCACATCACAGTATTAAGAAACCAAACAGATAAAAAGATTAACAGTCCTTGATCTAATTTTAAAAATTCAGTTATAGAAAAGATGTGAACTTAACAACTAAGACATCAAGGGTTTTGCTCTTATTGTCAAGATGGTTTTCAAGGGTGTTGTAGAACATAAGCACCGTATGTTTGGTGTTTGAAAGGTACATCAAACGTGTATTGAATTATTTTCGCTGGCTTCCTGCTAGTAGTAGTTTAGTGTTATCCCTAGGACTACAGATTGACACAAACAGACAAACACACACACACAAAAAGCAATTATTTTAATATTAATCATATCTTGTCATGTGACCCAACTATTGTATTTGCTAATTTTGCCACACGTTTGTGACAATATTGCCAGAGAGATGTTAACTTTCACAAAGTTTTGACATTATTTTCTTTTCATTTCTTTCCTTTTGCTCTTTACAGCTGTATAAGCAGGGCAATCTCTGCCAACTGGCTATGGAATTCAGTGACCTAGGTCAATTTGAAGTAGTCTTGAAAGCTTCTCATGTCAGAAATAAAAGGTAAACATGTAAATTTATTGTCTTAGATTTTGTTTAACTTTACTGTTCAGGCAACCATTTTTCTAGTAAAACTTTTGTAAGATGAAAAACTTGGTTTGTTCAAAGAGGGATTGTATGTCTAGTTTGATAAATCTTTGACAAATTTGGATACCAAACTCCCTACAGTACATGTTGCAATACAGTTCATTACTAGCTTGAGAGGTGAAACTTCTATCTAAATTTAATGAAGAAAAACTTTAGTTTCCCAAATCCTTTTAAAGACATGTGTCTATTTTTAAGATTGTCTGTGCAAAAAAAAAAAAAATTCTGGATGAAAAAGAACGTCAATAAACACTCACTGTACAAGTGTGCAACTGCCCTCTCCCTTCCCCTAATGGAGACAAATAACTCAATGTTTGTACCACCACAGTGTACACAGAAACTTCACACAAAATATTGTACTGCTCCTGAAATTCAGAATTCCTGGCTACAGGACCTACTTTTCAATGGTTGTCTTCGTTGTCTATGCCTACAGGAATCTACTTCATCACTGTTTCCAAGCATTAATGGACCACGGTATGAATCTGGCCACGATCCTCTCCGATGCTTTTAGTTCTCGTGCTACTCTCCTGCAGAGCGACCAGCGGGTTGAACAAGAGAGGGGCTTACACTTAGGGCTTCTACTGGGTAAAAATAGATATGTTGTATATTATTGAAGGGGAATCCCTTTATGTTAATTACCAACTAGCCATCCTGGCTATCAAAAAGTAACCTTTCATGAAGGTGCCCTTGCTCACCGAGTCAGTGATAATTGGGATGCAGAGTACAACATACATGTGCATGTTCCTTTATAGTAGTGAGAAGTTAGCTAAATTAATTTTACCGTTTCCAACCTTCAGACCTTCACAGGCTGATTAGCAAGGTTAGAATGTCAAATGTGGGCATTGTGATTAGGTCCAAGGTAAGGCAATGGAGTTCTGATCTGAGGATTGCTTGTTCAAGTCCTGGCGAGATCAAAACATGTTGTTTTTGGGCGAGGCATTTGATTTTCCAATTGCCCGTTGCCTATTAGGTATATTTAATAGCAATCTGCGATGTATCTCGTTAAAACGTCTCCATGCCATGAATTGTAGCAGCTTCCTATGTGTTGTCACACTGGGGTCTCATAGATACAGCGTTTCCAATTCCCCGGGAAGGAGCAATTTGACTAGATACTGTTTGGTGTGTTGGGACAGGTTATCGAGTGAGCAGGGGTTAATTGAACGTTGTACTAAAGAGTTCGAGGAATTATGGAAACTGAGGCCCTGGATTTCATACGAGAAAGGCAATAAACCTGCAAATTTGAGGGGTTCTGTGATGTCATCATGACTCATGTTCTTCTGTATCTGTACTTCAGCTATTATAACCTTCTTGTTGATTTATCCTTGAAACCAGTGACATTTTGAATGTTTTGCTTAGCTGTCAATATTCTCTGAAGTATTTTAAATTTTATCAAATTGGACATCACTTGTTGAAATGTTATTTTTCCCTGTGGATAAATAATCAAAATAATGATTTGATTTGTGGATATGTGATTGGAATATTATAAAGAAAATGAAAGATGTTTTTAGTTCAATTGCTTTGATGACATCATTCACTCAGCTGTTGCCAGATGCATTTTGAAAAAAAATATCACAAAAGTTTGAGAAAAAAAATCCTTTCTAACCTGACAGATGCTCTAGAATATAAACTTATGGTCACTGGAGAAAAATAGATTGACTTTTTGTTGGTTGTTAACGACATTCACCACTTCCTCTTGTCACCATCAGGAGTAAAACCTTCCATCCATTAACCTGATTATTATGTCCGGACTCCCGTTCAAATAAAAGTCTAGGTATTCTGTATTGAAATATCATTAAATATCAGAAAATTATTGTAGTCTCGCAATAATTCCTGTCACCGTTCCAGTACAGAAATCTCTATCTGTTGTTTGATGTATTTCTAGGCGACTTTTTATCCGAGGCTGGCTGGTTCCTTCAAGCGGAGAAGACGTACAACTCCTGTCTGAAGATCTGTGAGCAGTACGAGGACAACCAGAGCATGGCTCGGGTATTTGAATGCTGTACACGGTGAGTGATTGCAGGGAGTGCATAGAAAATAATTAGCTTAAGTAAGGGGTTGTGTTATATGGAAACACATGAGCTTAGAATGCATTGCTTTCTGAAGATATGTGAGCAGTACAAGGACAACCTTGGCTCGAGTATTTGAATGCTGTACACAGTAAGTGATTGGACAGACTGAAGGGTTATACTATAGCATAATAGTTGTCGCTATAATTAGCTTAAATAGGTGGTTGTGTTCTATAAAACCACATGAGCTTAAAATGCATTGCTGTCTTGGTGAGTGAGCACAGGACTTCATATACCGTGATACTATAGCATGGCATGCCTGTTGTCACACCATGTTATGTGTAAACTCATTTGATGTTGTAAACCTATTTTGCGTTCTTGTAAACTCATCTTACCTCCATGAGAACGCAACATACGTCTATGTTAAGTCATTATATGTCCATGGATGTAAAGTAATCATAAACCTATATAATATCATTTTACCTCTATATAACTCTTCATAGAATGATATCATTACATCATCAAATGGTCTCATGATGTGATGTAAAGCATTTATGTCTGGTATAACACCAAGGCTTTGTTAATTCATTAGTTTCCCATCATAAAGTAACTTGACCATGCAAAGTTATTATACGTTGTTTACTATGCAGTGTCAAGTATTTTAACTGCTTAAGTTGTTTATGTGCAGCGTGAGCTCATTTTACATTGTAAACTCATTTTGCCCTTTGTTAAGTCGTTCTGCGTAAACCAATCACAGTCAACAGAGAAAACGGCCAGAGTTGCATTTCATAGCAAGTGCATGGAACCCTCAGAATTAATTCTGTGGTTTCCTCTAGTGTAGCAGAATCCAAGCCTACCACAGCATACGACAGTGTGACATCTTGCTATATATAAAGCATCCATCAGGTGTACAAATTTTAAGGATCTTAAGCAATATACACAGCCTTTCCATGAAACAAAAAAAATATGAAGTTGAAAATGTTTTTTCAAATTTCAATCGAAATCCAACAAGAGGAGACTTACAGGCGTAAAGGCGAAGCTGCGGATGCCGACAACCTCAAACAATTTACAAATTTTATAATTAATTGTAAACTTTGTTTTCCGATGCTTTTTTCATCCAGCTTAATCCACGTACAGACGTCAAATTGTCGATACACAGAAGCCGAGGCCTCGTACCAGCTAGGTACAAAAATCTTGCGTCAGTTGCAGAACTCGGGATTAAAGATCGGAGCATCTGTCCTGGAAGCTGAGAAATGTGCTCTTCTCTTTTCAAGGAGTCATTATGATGAGGTATGTCAACATTATTTTCTCTTACATCTTTTATAAATTATGTTTACACTCTATCCTTTCAATATGTCACAATAGCATGTTGTGGGGATGAAACCGAAAAAGAAAGCCTTTATTTCATGGCATGTGAAAATGTTGAAACGATAATTGTGTATCAACATATTTCTTTCACTAGGCTTACCAATACTGTTTGCGGTCTCTACACGCCATGAATAGCTCCTCACCAATACACAGTATCATTAACGTATTGAGAACAGCGTCCAAAGCGTGTGTCGTCAAACGAGAATTTAAAAAGGCAGAACTTCTCATACGGCACGCGGTGTCTCTAGTGCGGTAAGTATCGACAGAAGTCATCATCTTTCTTAAGTTAGACATCTCAGAATTTTTTCAGCCAAGGTTGTCTCAACTGTGGTACAGTTTTGATACAAATGTGATATTTCTTAAGTTTCGTAAGTTGACATTTTGGAAATTTTAAAATTAAGATTGTGAAGAGTAATACACACAGTTAAACTGTGATATGAATGCTTTTAAAGCTATTCAACTCACCGTTTTAAGTGGAATTGCCCAAAATAGGGTTGCCATGGTTACCGTAGCATTTTATTACTTATACATCATTGGTTTTTGCTGGTGGCCATTAGATGCATGAGAATCATATCAGGCAGCATTGTTACTGTATTGTAAAATTGGGAAAACTAGGCTGCCAATGTACCATTATATTTAACTTTATAATATTGTACTTTTCTGTAATAGTCTGTCTCCCCACGGGATGTTCGTGCAAAAAAAGAGATAATTTTTCACATTTTCTGAAATAGTAATCAATAAGTGTAGAAATTACAATAAATCTCTCTTGAGTGAGACCAGCAGGTGGGAATTGAGACAGGCACAAAGTTTCATATTTGAGGATTATATTGACCATACCACATACTTCACTCTGTGCACGTTTAACTTTTGCTCTTCGACAGAGAACATTGCGGAACGAGGCATCCTAAATATTCTGACGTTCTCTTAGACTTTGGCTTTTACTTACTCAATGTAGACTCTATCATCCAATGCACAGCGGTATATCAAGTACGTACAAAAATGTTCCTCAAATTTGTTTCCATTTTTTCACTATTCATTGTTTAGCATGTGTACAATAATCTATTCCAATATTTCATTTTTTTCCCTCTGCATATGATAGATTTAACTTATTTGGTAAAAACCAATGGGTAGCATTGCAGAGGTGGCCTAAGGTTTGAAACCATAGCTTGGGATCTAATGTTCTACCTTATCATCTTTACTTTATGCTCTGATGGAGAGGCTAATGAGATGCTGTGAGGGTGTTACTTCAGTAATATCTCTGGTTATTTTCATGCTAACAGTGATCATCTTGAACAATATCTTCACTCAAAATGAAAACTTTTTTTCCTTGTATATTTGCTGACATCTTTGATATAATTTTTCTCCTGTTGTCTGTTCGACCTCACAGCAAGCACTCGATATAAGGCTAGCCGCTTTCGGCGGTCAGAATCTGCACGTGGCTGTGGCTCATGAGGATCTGGCTTACGCATCTTACGTGCACCAATACAGCTCAGGAAGGTTCCGAGATGCCAAGTAAGTTTGGACCGTTTTACTAGTTATTTGGATCTGAATGTCCAATGGTAGTACTTCATGTGAGAATCCTTGTCGAGATATTGGCTATAAATCAGGGCGCCATCTTCCACTCCTCATCCCACCCTCTGTTTGACCCTAGCTTTATTTGCATAAAGCAATCTGTTTGAAAGTTTCTCATCAAAAGTGATGGGGATGCCTGTTAGTTATGTTTATGCTGGTTGTACTTGGGCAGTATGTAAGAAGTATGCACGGATATCCCACATCAGTGTATAAATCGTTGCTACACAATGATAATTGATAACAGCTGTATATGCCTGGATTGCATCTCTACCTCCAGAAATTAACTGCTGGTCAGGAAATTTGAATATTTACAAAATATGGCAAAATTTTATCTTTAAAATCTTTTTAACAGTAGTCTGATCGTCAAAAGGTCAACTTTCTTTCCCGACAATCAAGATCAGCTTTGGTGGTCGTCTGGTGGAAGACTAGTTGTTTACATCAAATTCAGATTACGTTGTAACTAAATAACTTCCCAATCGGTAGAATGATAAAGTGGTGTCGCCCTATCTCTTTGGAGATACTGACACAAGAACCAATATAACCAACACCTGTGATCCATGTGAATGGGAGATTTACTAGCCAAAAGCAGAAATTATTTTTACTAAATCAACACAATTTCTGCAGTGTATATATTGGTAATTCTTTGTTATTTTGCTGCAAGTTTTTTCGGACAACCAAAGTTTGCTGTTTGGACAACCAAACGGTAAAACCTGGTTGTCAGAGGGACAACATCAAAGAAAAAAAAAAGCAAAACAAATTTCCCTGGGTATGTGCTAGCATATTATTAAATGCTAGTCTCTTATTGATAATTATGACAAACATAAGGATATGTTTTATTTTTATGACTTATATACACCACTATGATGTTTTGAAAGTTGAGGCAAGATTCTTGTTTGCCTCATGTAAGAAAATGATCTCTTTGAAAACATCGGATCATGAGGTCTCATATATGATACTTATTTGGAGAAGGAATGGTCCCATGATGGTATTGTTGGGTTTTCTGAAAATATCTGTACAGCAGAATTGTAATAAAAGTTTCTCATGTTGTACTTTTATGGATAAAGAACGCTCAAGTATTGATGGATATTATTACTTCACTCCTCTGTCTTACATTGGGCTCCATATACCATGTGCACTCTAATCTACCTTAACTTTAATACCTATATTAGTAACATTTTAGCATGGCGCCACCATTTACCAACTTCCATGATAAATGCATATTAAGGGTAATGAATTTCAAATACAATATTCAGGGTAATGAAGTTTTAGCCAAGTTAAGCTATTATATCACTTATATGTTTGTATCTGGTTTGGATTTGGGGGGAATTTTAAAGGAGCAAATTAATTCAGTAACTTATAGCTGGCAAGTATAACTTCCTTACTAGGGTAAGAACATTCCAGATGTGACGTAAGCTAAGAAGTCAAATCAAGAAAATGATTTTATTCAATGTTTCATTAGTGTGTACTGCAAATAAATTATGGTAACTTCATAAAGAATACCATCTGCTAAATTATTTTTTTTCCATCTTCATCTATCTTCTATTTATAGAGACCATGCTGAGAAAGCTATCTCCATAATCACACAAATCCTCCCTGACGACCATCTCCTACTTGCGTCCTCCAGAAGGGTCAAAGGTTAGTCCATACTCTCAATGGGATGCACGGAATAATTAATCCTGTAACCGATTCGCGAATCGCTTTACTACAAGTGTAATCGAATTGCTAGGCAAATCAGAAGGTGTATGTAAAACAGTAGCGGAACATTCCCACAATTTTTGAAAGTCCTTATGATCAGCCTGGGGCAGTTTTAATGGTGTTAGTTTTAATGCTGTAGTGGTCTTTCCGCCAAATAAATTCTCTTGTTTGGCGTGTTTGGCGTGTATAAAGAAAGGTATGTAGTATTTCTTCATATCCAAATAGATTTTTATAAGATATGGGATTTGGTTTCTCTGAAAAACCTTGTATTACCCTGGAAGGGATATGTGAAAAGTTTTCCATAATTTTTTTAAAACTTTTTACAAGTTGCTGTGAACACGAAGTGGATGCACTTCTGAGCTTTAAACGTAATAGCATTTTCATCAGAGCTCTGAGATAAAGAGTTGGATCTCAAACAAAAGCCGAAACTGTTCATTTGTCTCCTTAAAAGTTGATGATTATGACTGTACAGTCTTAAAAAATGTAATCAGCTCTCACAGGGCAATTAACTTGCATGCGACCTAAAGGAGCACCAATAGATAACAGGAAACAGTTTCCGTCCAGTGGTGGTCAGTCGGTCATTGTGCGTTGTTCAATGGTAAGGCCATGTGTCACACAGTGTGCCACTGGCTTCGAAGAGACCAACGTGATATGTTTTTGACTGAATGTATGAATTTGTTGTGTCCAGCTCGGTAGTCTAATATCATTACGTTTTATTATTTCTGCTTGGTAGCTTTAATACTGGAGGAGTTAGCCATTGACTCAGACGATAAACAGAGGGAAAGCAAACTACTTCAGGAGGCCCACGACCTGCACTCATCCTCGCTCAATCTTGCCATCAAAGCGTTTGGAGAGTTTAACGTTCAGACTGCAAAGCATTATGGGAACTTAGGTAGACTTTATCAGTCCATGAAGAAATACAAGGTTTGTCTCTCCATGGTAAACAACTTTATAAAAACCTCACACTGTTCTGCAAGATATTCACATATACATATATATATGTATTCGTTTGCCTTGGTCGTTAATTTCAATCACAATTAACAATGTTAGCTTCAAAGTATCTCTTTCGAGATCCCGCTGTAAGATTCGCAAATGATTTCGAGTTGGTTACTAAGCATCTGTAGATCAAAACAAATTTGAATTAATCTGTGATTCGGTTACTGTAATAAAGAGCACAGGAAAAAAAAATAAAAAATTGGTCTGACTGTTGTTCATGCTTTTCATGTTTTTATGATTTTTTAAAAATTAATATTTGTCTTTTTCTTCCTCAAATTCTGCAGGAAGCCGAGAAGATGCATTTGAAAGCGATTGAGATCAAGGAAAATCTCCTCGGTGAGGACGATTACGAGGTTGCGCTATCTGTCGGCCATCTTGCGTCCCTCTACAACTACGACATGGGACTGTTTGAAAAAGCAGAGAAACTCTACCTGCGGTCAATCAGCATAGGTGAGTTCCTGTTGGTATCATAAAAATGATTGAAAGCATCCCAGAAGTCCTAAGAAGGAAAAGGTGTAAACAGGCTGGGAGGGGGAG
>JAAAKB020258008.1:0-10322 GCA_010014835.2 Apostichopus leukothele | reverse complement strand
CGTCGGGTGTGCATCACCATTCCCCTCGAAAGGGAACAGATACTACACATGATCTTAGCCAAAAGGCCGAGAAGCAAAGTTAACACTGTTAAAAGGTGCATATATGTAAACAGCGCTACAACTCAAATGACGTCAATTAAGAGACTTTGTACTTATTTCACCTTGGGCCTCACCATCTAATTATTGTCAAGACCTGTATGAAAATAGCGTGTGACGACACGTTTTAAACACTCCAAGTAAAAGTAGTATTTTCTTTCTCTAATGATTGCAATCGAAATCAGCATTTTGAGCTGATTTGAAATATGTTTTAGATTCTACTCTATACTTAAATCAAATAAAGATAACAATGTTTCATTTATGCTTGATATTCCGATTGTGATTGTACCGATAGCTTTTAATTGTTTTAGAATTTGCAGATGGAGAAAAGAGCTCCTTATTGTCTGTTGCTTGGCATTTGTCTTTAAAATAAAACAATGAATTCACACAATGGTAAAGAGAGGGGAGGACAATGGTCTTCAAGGTATCATGACTGTTCCATTGTTTTTTTTTTGCTCACACCAGTTTGGAGATCAAATAAGTTCCCATGCCAAATAGGCATGGGGGTTGAAAACTTGAATGTGGTGTGGAAGGGAGTTAGGGGTATGGGGGAGGGAAGGGAGAGGTGTGTGTCACAAAAATATAAAATAAAACAGACAAAGTTTTTGTTTTAACTTCTATGTATCATATTACAGTTACAGAAGTACCATTCCATATAAAGAAACACTTCAGAATGAGAGAAAGCCATCCGAAAATAGAAGCAAACACAAACTCATTGCACTTTGTAAATACAATGGCAGATCAGGGACTCTGTGCAAATGCGTCCATAAATACCAATCCGAGTATTTTTTGTTTTTAACTACAGTGAGTTGGTCATACATAGCTAACTTAAAAAAACATCATATGATGTGTACACTGTACACATCAAGTATAATCAATAAATAAATTGGAAATTTTGCAAGTACTTTTGGATGTCCGTCCACATTTCCACAATAACATCAATACAATTTTACAATCGTATGTCATTTGATAGAGGAAGAGATACAAACATAATAATGATTAATAGTAAAAGATAATCGGAGATACTTGACCATTCCTGGTAAGCTAACAAACACAAATTGAACTTTGGAGGTCAAATGTCACAACAACGGAGATTTAGTGAGAAGAAGTCATGGACATACATGAACACAAATATTTTCACACCGACTTGGTTTGGCTGAAATCACTTCTTTGTGGAATAGGGCACTAGTGTGGCCCTAAAAAGTTCATGGGTCCAGTATGACTATGAGAAAAATCAACTGCCTTCAGCGCATTAAAATATGATAAAGGCTCTAAGATCTCAATACCTGATTATGCATTCCATGCGCATGTTGATGCCTATACTACTAATTAGTCTCTGATGGATAAGCAAACACAACTTTCATAATTGGTGTGATGTGATAGTGGTGATTGTGATCTACAACTCCACAAACAGCTAACAAACATCTCCATTTTGGAGATATTACAGTGTTCACATTTATTCACTCACAAGATTTGAGATTTGAACAAGTCTGAATATGACATCATCAAGGCTTCATATGCTTAACCTCTTTTTAAAGGGTTTTCTTGTTTTATTGTAGTACAAATGGGTTTGAACATCCCGAATCTACAATGTTCTTAACGTATGTACTCGCATTGTTCTCAGTGTCAACACTTTATATATTCACCTTGAAAAGACAGAGTGAAAGTAAATGGTTTCTCCTCCTCGTGGGCACTATGACATCGACAAAATGTCAGCCCCCCTTACACAACTTTAGAAACATGATATCTCCCAGACGGAACAAGATTTTCCTTACATATTTTGGGACATTAGTTCATCACAAAGGAGTAAGAATTGCTGGAAATTTGATTTGGTGATTTGACACCCTCCAACACCCATCTCTGACACCCTTCTCTGACAGTGGCAATAATTTATACATCTCCAGTTTCCAACACAAACCGAAGAAGAAAAAAGAACATCTTCCTTCTTCTACAATTTGTTTTTGCAAAGATTTTGAGATTTTTTTTTGAGCTTTTTTCTTGAGTTTGTACAGTCTTCCTATGAGTGTGAAATTGCTATTTAGTAAAATTCTTGTTTGATTTCCCCTACGGAATTTCAGCGTCAAAGTTTCCTTGGGTTGATCCAAAGCGTCATACCAAGAGACTTTACTCTAGATTGCATTTAGTATCTTGAAGAAACATTTACTTTTTGTAAAATGCTTGCAAGCAATTGTTATCATTAAAATTATGAACTCTCATAATCCTATATCATCCCAGATGCTTTACACCAAGTGGTCCATCCAGGACCGATATTTGCAAAAAAACCTATGAAAATTACAACTGATTGACAATGGGAATGGTTTCTCAAATTCTGAGCAATCTCACCTCTAATATTGTAATACCAACAAACTTTTTGAATGGCAGTACATGACAACATCAACATTTACTTTCAGTTCTCTCTGTTTGAGGTACCAAAAATTGTGTATATCTAGACAACGATGCGAAGGAAACAAAGTGACATAAGGGCAAGTGTGACAAATGGAAATAAAAAAAATATACTGCTTTCGGATGGGTAGGATTTGACAGCCTAATATCTTTGGCCTGGTTCAACTTATTCTCCTTGCTGTAATTTTTTTATGGTACTACACAGAGCTATTACTAACGATTACTACGATGACTTGCAAAGAATTTGTGAACAATCATCTGTTGAAGAACAAGACGAGACAACTAAAACATATTTAACACTGTTAAAAGGTGCATACGTAACCTTGCACCTTGTAAGGTGCATACGTAAGCTTGCAGCTTGTAAGGTGCATACGTAACCTTTTTGTTCTCTGTCCACCTGCCGTCATCATTTGGCACGAATCACTGCCTTCCTACCGACAGGCTGAAACCATTGCGTGATAGAACGGAGCAAGAGAGAAGAGGTAACACTGCTTCACAAACGGAACACTTCTCCAACCTTGTCCTAAGCTTTGGATGAAACCCTGACACTATATCATTATTACAACTGAGAGACGAAAAGGTAGTAAGAATTTGCAACTACTACCTGATGGTAAAATCCATCTACACACAATAACACATTGCTTGCTCTGATTGCACCACACTAATTTGAGAGAAAACTTCTGATAATAAACGAGGCATGTAGCAAAAACTACCCCCCCCCCCACCTCCATACCCTCCCCACTTCAGAAAACAAAAAAGATTATAAAAAATACGAAGAAAAGAAAAAAAGACCGATAACATTTAGTCTAACAGCACCACCGAAATTAGCAGAACATTGAAGTTTTCGCTCGAAAAAAAAAAAAATTATTCAGCTGAATCTTTTTCCTGTTCATTGTATCGTGGTACAATCAGTAAATTTATTGTCAACAACTTGTTTGTCCGGTAACCTCAATGGTATCACTGATTGGTATCACAAATATAACTACTGTACACACGGTCATACCAAAGACGTTTAAATACTAATCATATTCTAAATCTCGGGTTGTAACGTATAGAGTATACCCTTTCCAGTTTCACTCTGTATACGATGGATGGGTAAAAAAAAAACTCCCCCTGGTTTTCTAACTGTCAACTTCATCACCGCCTAATGAGCCGTTTGACATCTGTGTTGGTCTTGTCTATCTTGTTGTCTACTCTGCTGGTTTTTTCGGTTATTCTCTCGATGTCGACGTTCTGGTCCTCCAGCTCGCTGCTCAGACCCGAAGCTAGCCCCTTTAACCGAGACAAGCCTGAAGATAATTCGTCTATAAATTTAAGGAAAAACCACAATAAAATGAGAAAGATCCAAGTTTGGAGAGATGTTTTAGCACATTTTTAAAGCCTGCACTGTAACAAGTTCTAAACCTTTTTTTTTAATACTTATTTCGATTTTTTAACTTTTAAACTTGTGAGAATACACAGCAAAAATATACAAAATCCGAGTTTTACACTGTAAAGTTAAACATACTGATATAAACCAATTTGAACTTTTTTAAAATTTATTATTAATTCTTTAACTTTGAATATAGTACGCTATAGGTCAAAGTCAGATCATGTAAAAAAGATAACAACCCGGTGGAAAAGCTTAAGGGGTGTGGGAGATGGGGAGGGAGGGGGTAAGGATGGTAAAAACAAAGAACTTACAAACCCTACAATACATTCTTTTAAGCTACTTGAAATGGACCTTAATGTTTATTTAACTTTTTATTAATATTAATTGTTCACAATTATAAAAGTTTTGTATATATGATGTATTTTTATGCTTTTAAACTATTTTGCTTTTCAATTGTGTATACATACTTCCCCCTAAGGGTAGGGTAGGGTGAGGTGGGGTACGGTAGGAGGGGATTCCGAAGACATTCAAAAGGTCGATGCTCGTTTTTATAAAAGACACGTTTTATATAATATATGTTTTATTAAGAACAGGACAATTAAAAGGGGCAAAATTTGACCATAGGACACTGCTTGCAGTATCACAACAATTAATCCTAAACAGCTAAACCACTTTACCTAGATTTTCATCTAGTTGGGAATCAAAAGCCGCCATGCCGGACTGCTGACTGCGTTGCTGCTTCTGTTGATTGTAAGGTAGGTTCCTCATCCCTGGATGGTTCTCCATCCTCTCCTTCCTCCTCTCTTCATCTCTCTGATCATTGGACTGATTCTTATCGAGGTATGACTTCAGCTTGCTCTCTCTCTCTTCCGCCACCGGTTCCGCGTTTTCGTTCTTGCGGCTGAAATAGTTTCTAAACCCCCCGAACACGCTCTTGATGGACGTTATGTGTCTCTGAGATGTGGTCAGGTCGCTGTCTATCTTGTCCAGTTTCCGATCTGTTCTTCTCAGCTGCTCACCTTGGCTCATAAGTTCCTGCAATCGGAGGAAATGGGAAGATGTTTCTCCAATCTTGGCCAGCCTATGACTAATATTACAACTGAAACATTTCCCACAGAGACCAGTCTGTTTTTCCTCCTTGTGCGATTAAAGATTATATAAACTACACGGCTTTATTTAGAATTCATTCCACTTTCCCCTAAAATCAAAGAACATCACAGATTAAATAGGTCGTTTTCTGACCGCCCTCTTACACCATGTAATGGAGATTGCAAGAGATATAATGATATATCATTATACCGTGACTTGTTTTTACTGTGAAAACAATCAAAAATTGGTTGAAGTGAGTCCTGACCTAAGTCTCATAAACAATAGAAATTTACGGTAAATTTATCTAATTATTTCATCCATAATTTCATCCGTTTCTTTTCATTTTCATAATTTGTGATACTTTCTCTGTCTGACAGTGACTTGCCAAAATGTCCATGGTCCTCCAATCTGCCAATTTCTAATTTACATTCTTACATGTTTTATGTAATCTTAGCTTCAAATCAGTAGGTGACACTGCAGACTAGAAAAAATTTCACTTGGGAATTTGTGTAGGCCTAGTCTGTTAATACTTCTTTAAGGAATGAAGGATCTCTATTGTACACTTGTGTAGGCCTAGCCAACTAATACTTCTGTAAGGTATGAATGAATCTACTGTACATTTGTCTAGGCCCACTAACACAGGTTACTAAAACTACTGTACATTTGTGTAGGCCTAGGCAACTACTGTAACACTTCTGTTTAAGGAATGAATGAAAACTACATGGCTTTATTTAGAATTCATTGAAACATATTTGACAACTTTCTGACACCTCCACTTTCTCTAAAATCAAAGAACATCACAGATAAAATAGGTCGTTTTCTGACCGCCCTCTTACACCATGAAATGGAGATCAAAGAGATAGACAAAGTGACATTTTCCTCTTCAGACTACTGTGTTCTGCACAAAGTCCCCCAACACAAGAGGATGATCTATTCCATTTAACAAATACGGTAATAAGTGTAACAGTAAACACACTTCATCATGTAAATTTCTATATGGTACTGTACAGTAATATGTAGTGCTCACGCTTATACTGTAAGACCTACAGTACTGTACTGTACAGCACATGTTACCCGTAGGTACCCTTCAAAATTTGAAGTTGACCAAATGCACAAATTTATGCAACATGATATAAGTAACCTTTCTCTAAGATTTAGTCTGTCAGCATGCCTCTGCAACTAGAATCTATTTGTCTCTGGTATTGTGTAATTTGTTACAATTTTTGCTAAAAGAAAGCCGATCAAAGTCCCCTGCATAGGAGACAGTCCCACAGTACTTGCATTAGATTTATTCAGTTTATGGCTTCACATGATTCATGATTGCATTACAAATGATTCACAATAGTGTTATTATCCTGAAAACGAATCCACAGTAGTAAGACCAAATTTTCAGTCAAACACTAATGAATGCGTATAAACCATTCATTCAAATAATTTGCATCATAATTAGAATTTCTAAACATTCTTGCAATTGTGCTAAATACTTGGTACTGTACGGTATGTGTGTGCTCTGATCATCATGAATACACAGTAGCTCTATATCAAGTGTTTTTCATTTCGAAAAGGCTAGAGAAGAGATATTGGTTGGCGCAAAGGAACAGACAGATTCAAATCTTCACCATACCTAGACTGATATTGGTATTAAGGCCTTAATGGCCTGCATACCAGATTAGTTCACAAAGTCCTTTAAGTCAATTTTTTTTTTGGCATGCCAGATATGGCCAGTGGGCCCACCTACTGAGAACTCTTGCAATGTTTGTTGATACAACCCCTGTCAACTGCCAGAAAATGAAAATGTTTTAGTCTCACTCACTTGTGCTGTTTCGTTGCCTATATCTTCGGATTCGTAGACCAACCCTAACGAGCGATTCGAGCTGTCTAATATGTTCTTTTTCTTCTGTTCTATTTGCTGCTGAAGATGAAGCGTGGCGTTTCTTTCATTATCATCTTCAAAGTCACACGTGCCAAAACCAGACGTGTCGACATTTCCAGAACTACTGCCGTCAAAGTTATAATTAGCAAAATCGTCACTGCCCTCCGATGAGTATGGATTCATGGTTTCACACTTTCTCACTTGATGAACACCGCAGATAAAGTAGGACTGGTTATATTTTACAGTTCGCTCTGAAATAAAAACCAAATTTTATTTTTAGCAGTGACTCATCTGATGATATGATACTGCAGAAAATCTGAACTTTCTTCATCTTTGATTTAAACAACATTGTTGAGCCCTCCTTTAAAGAACGCTTTATTGTAAAAACTTGTTTCATCTCATTTTAAAAGTCAAAATTCTTGCTGGTAGAAAAATTGACCTTGAAATGAAAGATGAGAACCTCTTGAAAATATAGGTAGGCCTACAGTGCAGTAAAAACAAAATATCATACTGTTACAGATAGAATGCCCTAACATTGCAGGAATTAGGCCCCTCCTTTGTTTTTGTAGACATAGCAGCCAAATATTTATGGGTCAAGGAGGAGGAAGATGGATCACAGCAAGTAACAAAATCCATTCTGACCTACTGTACTGTACATTGTACACCTGTCAACTGGTTTATTCCTCTTTAGAAAGAGATATTCTGGGTGGTTGAAGTTGATTACAAATGAAAATTTGCAGGCAAATTTTGCTATCATAGCATTTCATATGGCAAAGATATGAAAACTGTGATGTACAGTATATCACTTGCCAGTAAATATATTCCAGTAAATTGTCAATTTTTTAAGTTTCTAACATTTGTTTTGCATATGTTGGGTGCGTATACCGATATTATCGGTATACCGGTAATTTCGTTCATACCCATACCGGCGGTATTGAAATCTGTCATCAACGAATAAACCGAAAATAGCACACCTGTATATCCGAAACAAACTTGAATATATACCCGGTAAAAATAATGCATTAAAATACCGACCAAGACAATACACGCAAACTCTAGGATACCGATATTCCCGCTGCTACTGTTTATCGTGTACATATCTATAATCTTACCACTCCCCGTAGTCCCAAACTGTAAACATTCTTGCTGCACAATCTTAGCCCTTGTATCTGTTGCTTGTACTGTACCGAGCAAAAGGTCAACCGTCAACGATGGGACACACACATATGTTTCTTACATTTTCACCTTCAAAAATGGTTTCGACCTAATCAGCCAATCACAAGCACGGAAGGGATACACTAAGAAAAAGGGATAGGATGGCATGTGTGTAAGGGCTGTGCATTTACGTTTAATAATCTAAACGTTTAAACGTGACCTTTTGACCTCGACCTCCGTAAAAATCGAGCTACATGAAATATAGGGTTAACAATCCAATTTTACCCCGATTGAAGTAGAAAATGCAAAGGAGAAATGTATTTTCACCACTTCATATCATGTGGTAATTTTCCCCTCACTTTTAAGCTATATAATTACTTCCCAACGTAATACATGGTCATATCCAGCATAGCATTCGTTTTTTAACACAAAAAGACTTTTTGCACAAGATGGAGACTTCCTGAAACGAAGATGTTATTGTAATACCCCCTCCCGCAAAAATACAATAAATTGCTCTACCCCCAATCCATGCTATTAAGCCAATTGTTATTATTCCAGAGAGAGGTAGGTAATAGGTATACAGTGTAGCTGAGGGAAAAAAGATTACAGATTCACAAAAAGATTGCGAAAAGTGTTGCGCGAAGAACCACTTTTTATTTTCTTGACTAGGGAGTTCAGGTGCTACCCTTCACATTGTGTGTGCACATGTTTACATTTTTGTCTAGAAAGGAGTCTGCAGTTTCTTTTAGCGATGAAATGCCGTCTAAGAGAAACCCGAGCTAGTAAAGCTTGCTTGGAGCAGGTCTGAGACACACGAGTAAAATACAGACATTTTTGCATGCCCAGCTTTCTGTACCTACTGTCAGAGAGATCGCAACGTTTTATTTGAGTTTAAAAATTATCCATACTAAACTAATTGACGGGATAATCTGGTCTCTATCTCACTACTTTCACAATACCACAGAGCTTTGCGGTGACAAGATGTCACTCTTTCCATTTCAGAATACCATTTTAAAGAAAGGAATCCCCAAAGTTGTTTTTTACAGACAGTTACTTGCCAAATTAAAGTCATTCCCCCAGTCACGTTGTATAATAATACACACACTTTGCTACGTCTAATTGGGTTAAAACTTTAGCCTAGCTCTACCGTACTCGCAAGTACAGTTTCCCGCCAAATGGTTCTCACGAGTTCCATTTCACGCAAGTATAGTTTGTCGAATACTCTTACAAGTTATTTTGGGAAGAAATCAGAAGAAAAACTGAGATGGGCAAGTCGTAATAAAATCGCAAATAAATTTGTAGGCTAGGCTAGTGTCCATAGGTTCAAATAGTCTTTGATAGTACAGTTAACGCTGGAAGTAGCGGTTCCGCAAAAATTACCGGTATACCCGGTTATACCAGTATTCATCAGCGGGTATACTGGTATTTGTTTTGGCTTATACTGACGCACCCTACGCAAATGTTCAGGCAATGAAGACCACAGCTGGCACAGTATGCCTACATCATAAGGAGGTAAAGGAGATGTTGATGATAACAATTTTGAGGGTTATGAACATAAGTTATCACAAAATATTGAAAAATATAAAGAAAATGGTGAATTAACATAGAAACAATATTTGCTTTTACCGAGGGCGGATATGCGAAGGAGACCATACAAAGTTTCAGTTAAATTTTTTGCCCAGATTTAAATTATACATACATGTATCAAAATATGACTAGCCTACAGTAATACAAGTTTTCTACATATATTTAACAAAAAGCAGATGGTTGCGTTTGCAGTTTCACTCGGATGCCATCATACAGCAAGTAATTAAATTGAAACTGTTGTACATGTTATGTGTTTAATGTTTACATTGTTGTATTGATCACTGAAACATAACTTTGCCAGAAAACAGATAGTCCTGATAGTTGGTCTCTTCTCTATAGTATTATACTTTAATAGCAGTTCTATGTAAATAAACTCGCCTTATGCCTACTTTGGATATTTAGTTTCCATCTCAGAAAAGCTGTACTCTCTACAATTTGAAAAAAGAAGTAGTTTACACTCAGAGGGAAAGGACCATACACTCCATAGTCATTTAGGCCTAGTAGCCTATAGGTAATTCGTTTTGCATGACACTTTTTTTTTTAATGGGGATCTGTAAGATAAAGATCACATTTTTCTTACACTTCCAAATATGAATTATCCTATTGACATGTTTTAAGTTACACTAGCTGTGTGACTGTGAGTAATGGGCTAGGCCCTAATGCACAAGCATCCACTTAATAATATGTCTAGAACTGTGGTGTAGGCCCCCCCCCCCCCCACCTGGAAATTTTTAATTTTTGGAATGC
>JAAAKB020257998.1:0-10323 GCA_010014835.2 Apostichopus leukothele | reverse complement strand
CTGTATAAGAGTGCTCTTCTGCCCTTCCTCCCCCGACCCCCCCCCCATCTCCAACCCCCACACCCTCCTCTGATGCAGGTTTGTAAGTGTAAGACTCAAGGCAACAAATATTATGACTCCTTAAGGGTTACTTCAGAAGTCCCATTATGGATGAAATTTAATTCCATCCCATCCGTTTTTCAAAGACTTAAATTTGTCTCCACATCCTGTACAAGTATACCTTGAAGGATGTTCAATAGTTGGTACAGTACTTTCATATAACAAGAGCACTTTAAAAGAAAGAGCAAGCAATATATTAACCTGTCCAGTTTATAGACACATCAGAAAGGCTTTTCAAGGGGAAGGGGAATGTGAAAGGGCTTGGAGGGACAAAAGGGGGATGGAGGGATGGAGTCCAAATTCTGAGTTAGAAGAGCATAGATATCAGGGAGGGGGAACAATAATGGGTGGGACCCTGTAACCTGTGAAGTTTTGTAAACATGATGGTGGCTCAGAGAGCGAGGGGAGGGGGGGATCTACACTGGGAGAGAGGGGGAGCCCCTGCTTGGCTAAGGGCCTTGGGAGCGCTGCTTCATTCTTACATAGCATATTTCAATTGTCACACCCAATCTGCTGCATAGTATAAAGCCAATGTTAATTGTAATCAGCCTGTCACGAGGTGTGTCGCTTAAATGTCAAAATTGAAGTGACTCGCACAAGTTGGTCAACTTTTAGCCTGTTATAGAGATTACACAGTGACTCAAGTCCATGACTCCACTCGAGTCACTTAATAATCACTGGCAATTACAATGACTCAACTCGACCTTAAATGAGAAATGACTAATGTTACAATGTAGTATTAGCATACTTGATCATTAACCGAGAGATTAATTAACATACTGTACTGAAGACGTAATCTGTAACTTTTAATTAGTCCACACAAAATTGATTGACAGCTGGAGCCATATAACATTTACATAGGCAGAAATTCCAAAGCTTTTCGCATGACAAAAACAGTACATTACAGTATAATTGTTGGACCAATAATTCTAGTGCTGGGCTATAATGCACTCTGTGCAGGTTAAACATAGAAAGTTGAGGGGGCTGCAGCCAGTCTGTGTAGGACAATCTTTAGTGCAGTACAGTTTCACACAATGCGTACTACTGGTCTCAAAATTCATGAGCTGACTTATTTACTGGTCAACTGCTAGTGGATTACGCTGTTTGCCAGTAGAAAAAGAAAAGGCCCAGGTTGCATTTTTCTGCCTGTAGATGTCAAGAACATGAGAAACATGATGTTTCGGAATCTCAGTCAAAACACAAATATTTACTGGGGTGCTCTAAACAGCCTACTGTGTATATAGTAACTGATGTTTGTTGTAATTCCAGAACTTGAGTTTAGCTAGATGATATATCAAGCACTTGCATTTTTGTAAGCAATTAAGTGACAAGAATTGTGAAATTCTATAGGCCTGACATTAATGATACTGTACATGTATATCTATCCGGCATTTGACCATAATTATACCTAGAGCAGCCTCGGTGAATGCTATGACAACCCATGTTCACTTTATGGCGGAACTTCTTCATAATCGGCAACCTTTTTGCCGGCCCTTCCAAGGAACTCCGATATTAGCCTAGCTGTTTGTGACTGTTACATTCATTATAAGATCTAACCTGCAAATGCCAAGGTGTTATTTCAGTCTCAGTTTCAACTCTCTCAACCTCCTCATCCTTTCATTTCTTAATTTAGACTTCCAAAGCCTCTGTCAATCTGACGTAGGCCTTCTCATGTGATAAATTTACAGTGACGGCTTAAACTCATCTAGACGAGAATCATGAATTGAGTGTATCGGGGCAATTTTCTTTCCCCGCGACTGCGGAGAGTATATCGAAGGGGAGTATTTTTTGGCATCGAATGCAGATCTAAGACTCGATGATGTCATCATGCAAACGAGGTGTTATCTTACAGAAAGAGCCTCAAACACACCCAGAGTCTCATGTAGAGGCAGTGCTCAGCGAAGAAAGATTAACATAAATATCTCTCCTTCCGAAGGGCAATGTCGTTGCTCGAGGTAACTCTGCAAGAAATCATTCACCAAACGAGACGATCTGCCAACGGTAATTTCTAATGCACTCGTCACGAGGATCCAAGTTTAAGTAATATTAGCTTTTGTTCCACACTGTCTATCAGATGGCAACATGAGGCCCTCTTATCTGTTCATGTGACCCTCTCGAAGGGGTAAAACGGAGGGAAGTTTGGGGTACACCGTTTCTCGTTCCTTCGAACGACAGACCTTTTCGAGTCAATTAAACGACCCCTCGTACGAAAGGACGGTGATTTTCATCAATTTGAAGTATTTCTGAATTCAATCCAAGTGGAATAAATACCGTAGAGGAGTAAAATTAACAACAGGGGAGAAAACATGAATATACTGTATGCAAATATAGAGCGTAGTTGGTGCATCTATTTACTGCAAATATGTATTAATAAGCAAGAAGTAAAGGACTACGTACAACATGAAGAAAGGACAAGCAGGAGACGTTAACCATCTTACTTGAAATGCCCGGTAAAAGTAAAAACAAGCTGAGAGTATACATCTAACATCTTAATTCATCTAACTTGAATGCCCAGTAAAAATAAACAAGCTGAGAGTATACATCTAACATCTGAATACATCTTACTTGAATGCCCAGTAGAAATAACCAAGCTGAGAGTATACATCTAACATCTTAATACATCTTACTTGAATGACCAGTAGATATAAAAACAAGCTGAGAGTATACATATAACATCTTAATTCATCTTACTTGAATGCCCAGTACAAATATACAAGCTGACAGTATACATCTAACATCTTAATACATCTTACTTGAATGCCCAGTTAATATAACCAAGCTGAGAGTATACATCTAACATCTAAATTCATCTTACTTGAATGCCCAGTAGAAATAACCAAGCTGAGAGTATACATCTAACATCTTAGTTCATATTACTTGAATGCCCAGTAAAAATAACCAAGCTGAGAGTATAAATCTGACATCTTAATACATCTTACTTGAATGCCCAGTAGAACTAACCAAGCTGAGAGTATACATCTAAATAAGATGAATTTTCCAGATAAATGTTCTCAGATAAAAAGTATAAGCACATCAACAGTATACAACAATACCATGTAATAATCCATCTAATTAGTTTTTCCCTCTCTCTTTTTCTTTCTTGCCAGAGGGAGGAATGTTTTGTGGTCAGTTTTAGTATTACCATATCACAGAATTGCTTTTCTCCAATAAAAACAAGAGGGATAATCCAATTATCTTTTTATTGCAATTTGTTACTGTTTTTTTTTTTTTATGATTTACCCAAATATTTGTTAAGAATGCCAAAGCTATATCATATATTTGCAAGAATGAGGCTATGAACTACTTACAGTGACAATGTTCACAACAGCTGTGGGTTACTTGCCATGTAAGCATTATAAAATTAAAGCCAGCATCAACTTGGACAAATTCTGAATGGACTATAGATAGTACAGTACATCTAGTCTAATATTTATAAGCCATATTTCCATCATCTACAGTACTTTAAATGACCACTTAGCAACTATCACTTGTGACCTCAGCATCTCTTAGGGTCAATGAAAATCACTTTTAAATCCCCCAGGTGCAAATAACTTGAACAAGGGGGAAGAGGTTTCTCCTGGGAATGAAAAATTTGCCTACTAGGAAGAAAAACGTTTTTCTTAGTGAGAAAAAAAGGAGTGATATGATTAATTTCAGGTTTTCATGTTTAAAAAAAAATGTGAAATTGATAAAACTTGCACCAGTGCACAATTGACAATCATTGACAAGTAAGCAAAAAAATGCAGTACTCTAACATCAGGATAATTTTTAGATTCTTCTTTAAAGTACTTTTAAAAGTGTGCATTTTGCAGTTGCATGGTCACTATTCCACTAAATTTATCGATGACTTATAATTGATCCAAACTAATACGTCCAACAAGATTTTTCTGAAGTGAAGATGAATGAATTTAATAGTGATTGAAAAAACTGGAAACATTCCCTCAACATTCCCTCGTCAAGACACATTGGTATATATCTGTATTTTAGTCCATGTATGCAAAAATCAAATTGGATTGCCTCAATATTTATGACTTTTACTTCATTCTTTGAAGTAAACGTATGACAGAAGGCTGGGATGCTTATGAGCCATGGTAACGTTGTTTTCGAGTAGCATCGAGAACTTTTGCATGATGAAATTCAAGAAGCTCCTTGAAAGCAGCATTTTTATTTTATTTTATTGATTTTCATAAATATTTAATACTATTCAATTTCAAAATTTCACAAAAGTGCAAGTACGTTACGTTTAACGGTTCAAGTTAGACTGTAAATAGTGATCGGAGTGAATACAGCCTAAATATATTACTACATGATGTTTGGAATAGAATTGTTGTTTTCTTTCTCCTACTGTGTACATTCCAAGGAGTCCACATATTCTACATAATTAGTAACATTGTTTATATGCATTAATATTACATTGTTTATAATAGCAATAAATGCACAGTAACCTCCACATCCCGAGTATGAATGTTGGTCATTTTCTAGTGGAAATGGCAACTACCTAAATATTGCATAGATTCAAAGTAATGATGCATATTCAAAGAATGATGCATATATATTCAAATTAATGATGCATATTCAAAGAAATATGCATATTCAAAGTGATCACACCAGGATGATATACTTGAAGCATGCAAGTATAATAGGACCTCTTAAAATACTAGTCCATGCAGTTAAAAGTGTTAAGACAAGTTACTTGGTAAACTGAAAGACCAAA
Organism: Apostichopus leukothele; assembly: GCA_010014835.2. Taxonomy (NCBI): domain Eukaryota; kingdom Metazoa; phylum Echinodermata; class Holothuroidea; order Aspidochirotida; family Stichopodidae; genus Apostichopus; species Apostichopus leukothele. Next base: position 5,510 of record JAAAKB020257998.1, on the reverse strand, counting down.
ATGATGATGATGATGATATTGCCAAACCCAAACCTTCATATGCCTGGGGCAGGCTGTCTGCTATCAAGCTGCAAAAACATCAAGACGGTTTCTGATTTCTCCAGAGAAGAACTTGATACACTGAAGTGAATTAGATTTCCTAAATTCTTAATACAGTGTACTAGCCAATTCTTACTTTATTATCCTGGGATGACTAAATATTGAACTGTTTCTTTATGGGAAACAGATTGATACGCATAAACCAGTGTGTTTCTTTCCTACACAAGTCAGCATGAATGCAATTCCAATGGTACGAGATGTTCCCGACCACAGATGTCCGAAATCACGGCGGTAATTCAAACCTTGTTTTATGATGTCAAGTTCTCCGTTAAAACTGCAAGAGACCGATCTTCATGGAAAATGCAATTCTTAAAAAAAGACCAACTGCAACACAGTCTTTATTTTAACAGTTCTTTGTAGGGTCTGACCAATCGGTCGGGGGGGTCAGGCAGTGCCTGAGATATCATAGCAATTGGAAAGTGGGGGGAGGGGAGAAGAGGGTGGAGTTCATTAGCCTTGATAGTCTCATTGAATCCAAGTTTGAATATGCTTTGATGTATATAATTAAGTTTTCTTTTAGTATTGTGCCGCTTTGAACAATGTTTTGAACAAGTGGAGGGACGCAACGACTGTTTTGACTGAGGGACAATATCGTCGTCAGTCTGTCCCTGTTTCTATGTTAGCTGTATACAATGCATACCTCCGGAAATCTATATAATGCAATAGTGAACCCAATAGCTACCGTAGATATGATAATTTGGCGGCAATATTTCTAATAATCACAAATTCACTATGAAAAAGGCTCAGTGACTACCTCCTTGATCTGAGCCAGGGGCCTTTGTTCCCATGGCGATGGCCATGTTGACATTATTTTCTTCCCATTTTGAACCGTAATATTTGTTTCACATACTGTACAGTCCTATTTAACTTCTAACTCCATCTTATTTATGTTTGAAATCAAAACAAATAGATTAATAGATTAATTGACAGTTTCCACGTACAGTTAGTACTACAAATATTTACCAAATGATCATGAGTAAAGCATGACAGAATTTAATTGGCATTTGTAATTATCATACAGTAGCATACTGTATAGTAAATACTACACAGATTTGACATTAATACACAAGGTATTTACTCAGTAAGTATGTACTGTACTTCATGTAACATTCAACTTTTATCTAGTAGCCAAAATATTTGTCAATGTCAATTTGATAAGATGAAGTACTTAGAAACAATGAAAAAGAAAACATATTGTACCTGTAAGGTAGTTTATAAGGGCTTATCTATACATTGAAAAGTTTACTCTCCATATCAAATTTTTTTCAATTTCAAATTGATTTCTCATATGTTTGTACAAGATTAATACAAAACTAACATTACAGTAGGGAAGGTTAACATATGAAGGACACTAGAAAAACAGCAAGTCTGCAGTTATCTCAGCTGGTGACCGACCCATACCTCAAATACTTGAACTCTGAAGCTTGGTACACACTGGCAGGTAAAACTGGGTAAAGTACAGTATCCCCTCCTTCTATAAACTTTAAAATAAAACGATAATAAGCATTTAAAATTCGGCTTTAAGTGATCGAATGACACCAAAGGAATCAAAACACAGACAGTGGATATGGGACTTGGATCTGTTGCGGAAAGTTCACCATAGATCACTAATATTACTGTAGATACAGGAAGCAAATTGATTGCAAAGTTGATTGTCTTTCATAGTCTTATGAAATTTGATCTCCCACCTGAATCATTCATGTTCCTGCTGCAGTACTTTGTGCTCTGTGAGAACTCTCCTCAGCCTTTCAGCTGAGATCATGGGTAGCATTATGTTCCCCTTGTAGCGGAATCGTGATACACACCTGAGTATGATCCCACAGTCACAGTCTCGATGCAAGGGGACTGGGGTTGAGAGTGAAGCAGTGGTCAGTTGTTTGGTTTTTTCGTGCCCAGGTTCTTTCTTGGGTGACTTTTCTTGAAAAGTACTTTCCACTTTGGAGGATTGGGGATGGGGACTGGGATTGTGAGAGGATTAGTCCTTCCGTTGTTTGGTTTTTTTAGTGCCCAGGTTCTTTCTTGGGAGTTTTTTTTCCCCATCTCATTTTGGAAGGTGTAAATACTATAGCATGTTATTATTCTTTTAAGGTTTCATGTATGTCACAGTCTAATTAAGAGAACGCATTAAAACAAAATTGAGTGCTAACTACTGTTTTTATCATATTCAACTGTTTTCAAGATATTGGAGTACTCCTTTAAGGCTAAATTAATGATGATATAAGGCTTCGGTGCAGCATGGCCTGAATCCATTGTTTTCTATATTTCTAACAAATGCATCAAAATATGTTAGAATACTTTCAAAGTTCAAATTAACAACAAAGGTTGCAAGGCTCTCAACACCATTGTTCTTTGTAATGTAAATAGAATATTGTAAACAGGTTTATATTAGATACCAAGCTCAAGAACTAAAAGGGGGTATAGAGATAGACCTGTACAACCATAGCAATATTCATGCATCAAATTTTAATTCAAATTTGTTTCAAGTTACCCATTAAGGGTTAGTGAGGGTATTAAATTATTACATCTTTGTTCAAACTACCTAAAACTACAGACATTTTTATCAAAATTTTGTTAGATAGAAGAAGAGAGTCGCGACTAGCACGATTAACCCTGTGTTTGATAATCAAAAACTGCTATCTTTCTGATATTAAAACTCCCACAACAAAAGTACAACCAGCACCTTGAATACTCAATTAAATTTGAGAGCAAAACATTAATTAAAGAGATAGTATTTCAAATGAAAAATAAGTGCTGTAGACTTGATTAATATGTTGCGGTATAATTGATTACTTTTTGATGCAAAAAACAGACAAAACAAAAACAATCGCATAAATTTAAAATCCAGCAAAACATAATGTACATAACTCAGCAATGTAGCTTGTGCCGTTGCTTCTGCTATTACTACTGTACCTATGCTCTTACACAAAATAGGTATATCTTGTATTGATGAAGACTTTTCTTTCCTAACATGATTTCTTTTTAATTTTTTATTGTAAGATTTTTTGCTGGCAAAATGCTGGTAATTTTTTGACTTGGGAACTTTGACTTGGGAACTTGACTTTATAGCCAGTTGGGATAATTTAAGCAATAGCACAAAAAAAAATTATAATAATAATAATAAAAAAATACACAACTGCAGAGGACATTGCAGATACAGACATGCTTTTTATTATCTTTCTCTTGAAATACAGACATGTTTATTATCATTCTCTTGTTAGAGTTGGAACTGCATGGTGACGTCTTCGTCTATTTACAGTAGTTAAACTGGTCAACATCAATCAACTGAAACCTACCTGCAATCCAATCAAAGCCACCTACAGCTCTCATAAATAAAATGTCACACCGGGGCTTGAGAGCAAAAGATTTGCTAGGCGTCAACATTCACAATTTCCCTCCCTCCCTTCCCCCTTTTCATTTTTGTGATTCACAGTAAACAAAAAAATTGACGGCATTTTTTAGAATGATTGTCGGTGTGTGTGTGTTTCCAATCAATCTTCAAATTTCCTATACAAACCCTGACATTCTATTAATGAAGGTAATATCCATGAAGGTTAACTTTGCAAAGCTTGCCATGATCATAAAAAATTGAAAAAAAAAGAAAAAAAAGAGTGGAGTTAAAGTGGAACTCTTTTGCTTCAAAACATGTTCATTAGACCACAAAAAAAGAATAAAAGAAAGATAAAGAAAGAAAGAAACTGCCAGGATGATACAAACTGGGAATGTAGTGAGTCTTAGTACAAAGAAAGAAATATACATGAGGGTGCAGAGAGATACATCACTGGCCAATAATTGTTGGTGGGCATCGTAGTCAAGTTTTCAGTTCACTCTTAAAAGCAGAGCTTGGCTTTGTCTTTAAACTTTAATCTTGAAATTTAATGAACTGGTGACTTTTTAATTAATTTAAATTTAATTAATTCCAAATTGAAGAGTCCAGCTAAGAACTAGTGCACTGTAAATGGGATATCAGGTTCAGTTCGGTACAGTTGGTTGATTTATTGCAAATATGATCGATACAAGCAAATAAATGTACTTGTACATTAGAGCTGAAGAAGCTACTGTACATGTGTCTAGCTGTAGGCAGATCCCTTTTACTGAAACAATATATATCAGTATCCTGCCACACACACACACATGCATGCACACACGTACGCACGCACGCACACACGCACGCACACACACACAAACTTTTACAAGTGGGGTGAAACTGCCCCAATCCACACCCTGTTTTTTCATTGCCTAGTTGGAACGTGAAGAAGTGATTATCAACGAATGTTATAAAAGCTGCACTAAATACCTTGTATGGATGCAAAGTCCCCAATACCTGTACTAATTTTTGGATTTACAAGCAATGTTGTTTATAACTGTCTCCAATCTACATATTTGAACTTTCTCCATCTACAGTACTATACCCAAACTACATGACGGGAAACATTTTAGCACTGCCCCTCCCTATATCCACTTCTGACTCTGATATACTGTAATATACTTTCTCATTGCCAATCTACCATTCAGAAGTTATTGACATGTATTCCTGTGGCCATAATACAGGTATTCGTCACTTGGTTTTGTGCATTGATGACTGCAAGCTTTTGGAACCTGACAAACTAGCCTTCCCTTTAACAGAGCTTTAGCCTGTTCAACATCAGTATGAGAGTGTTTGTAGGTATATTTAGAAATATGTGTTTACCTCGTAAATTTTCCAAACAATTTTTACGAACTTGACTGCAGCTGTTGTTTATTCATTCAGTAGTGATGTACCCTACTGTAAAGGAGTTGTAAAGCATTGAACATGAACAATAGATTATCTTAAATCAAGATGGAATGTAAGCAGCTTATTAAAGTTCAATCAACTTCACTGACACAACATATATGTCACATTTAGGCTGACCTACACATGCTTTTCAACATACAACAAACAGTAGTACTACCGATTGTAAGTATAGTTCCAATTACTGTGAACATTTCACTGCAGGGACACAAAGTCAATATGAATTCAGCTTGTTGTTTACAAAGATCATTGTTTAATAATATAATGTTTATTAATAGTCTTTAGAACAATCATAAACTGTATTGTAAACACAATACCAAAAATGTGTTGTTGTATGAATCAATTACACAAAGTGTAATCTATTTAATTAACCATTCTAATATATGTTAATTTGCAAGCAAATGTGTAGCAAGGCAAGAAAGAATTTTTGGCTGTGAGGGACAAATATGACCCTATCTTCCAAAGATATAAGTAGGGATGCATGTCTTTGTACAGTGCAGGGAAGTCTGATGCTCACAAACATCAGGGAAGTCTGAATTGTTCACAAACAATTAAAGCTCGCATCTTTGAAAAAATCTCTCACCCTCTTTATATCAAATTTATGAAGTATTAGGTACGAATATATATATATATATATATATAT
>JAAAKB020257987.1:0-10324 GCA_010014835.2 Apostichopus leukothele | reverse complement strand
TTCTTTGATGTAGAGAAACTGGCTATTCCCACAGTTAAATATGTGTTACAACTGTATAGGATCAGTGGTCCAAAATTATATGTGGTGAAGCAAGATCCCAAATGAACAACAAGTGAAAATCATGATTGCTATGAACAGATACTAGATAGATAAGTATGAAACTGTCAAGCTAGCTTAATAGCAACCACTTCTACACAGTGGAAACAAGTATACCAATTGGGTGCAGTTGTATGATACTTCAACGCAACAGGTGACGTATACATACGCAGAGAAGTAACCGATCCGATATGGTCTATGAAAATGCTTTTGAGTTGTTCCTAATGATATAGACTTATCTCCAGAAAGACATAAACGTTCAAGTCTTTCAGCACTAAACGGTATTTCCCAATAATTTTTTTTTTCCAACTAGATGCCATTGATATTTGAACTTTTATTTACCTTATATATTACAAATAACATATCTTTCATTGAAAATTAAGTGGAATAAATTGCAAACATAAACATGCCTGCATGGTTCTCTTTTAATACTAAAAAGTATCAATATCATTAAAATTTATTTTATTTTTCATTTCAGAATGTACCATTTAACTTTTCAGTTTATTGATTTTTATGGAGAAGAACTCCCAGACACCCGACATGAGGGTCGGCTTCACGGATTACATGGGAACACCCTCCTTCATAAACATACTATTCTCGCTTCTGGCGCTTCCATATATAGTTTCAGCCCCTACCTAATTATTCGGGGATTCTTGAATATTGTCCGTCACTTTGAAATATTGTGGACAACACATTGTGAAGGTTTAGTTAAAGTATGCAACAATCCTCAAGTGGAAATCTACCAATATTAGCATATTCATTAACGATACTCTATACATAACTTGTTTTCAGAAAACTTGAACATACCACAGACTGCCTTAACGTGTGAACCTCAAAGCCACCGTAATTAATATTTGTCTCAAATTTGACTGAATTTGCGTCAATTGAGTCATATTATAAACAATAAAATTTCGCTTTTTTTTTATTTTTATTCTAAAGTAGTACAGCTGCCATCCGGAAAGCACTTTCACTGAGCAAGATGGAATACATGTCAAGATTCTTTACGACTGCCGGCCTTCTGTGCTTCTGTTTAGCAACGGGTGTATCCACTGATGCTACGGCATATCTTCCTCCTAAAAGTTCTCAGGTAGGAAGCAACCAGTCACCGACAAATGAAATCAAGGTCGTTGATGGGAATACTGATGGCTGGAAAAAGGGTAAGTACCTAAGCAGAAATAAATGATCATGAAATCCTGGTATCATCAATACTTAAATACCCATTTACCATCTTTTCACTAAACCTGCTTCAACGATACTACCGCGATAACTTATACACCAGGTTTCCATAACGGAAGGATGAGGGTGAGGATGGATGATGACCGGGTGAAAGTAAAAGTGCCATTTTCCCAAAATTACATTTCAATATTCATAATATAGTATATTGCAGAGGTTTCCTGGACTGATACTATTTGCTTTGCACAACCAAACTAGTGTCCTATACTGTAATACATTACAAGTAATGACTTTCTTATCCCTAGTATAAAATGATATGGATGCAGTATATTTCATCATAGTCGTCCTAATAAGTCCAAATCCTAGTCGGAGACAAATCGGCATCCGTAAGCGAGTCCGGACGATAATCTCTGTATAACCAGTTACCCACCCCTGAACTCATACGCATCCTTCTCTCTCCACATGGTAGCTGTTTGTACGTGCGAATGTATGTATGCGTCTGTGACACTTGCTTGGAACCGCAATAACTCAACAACGGAGTGACAGATATGTGTCATTCTTGTTATGTACACGTACTATAGTCAGTAGGTGTGCCCAATTTCTTTTGGCGCTGACCTTATGAATATTAATTTGGTTATGTGGTCAAACGTAAACATATTTTTACATTGCAATAAGTCCGCAACCTTAGATTGTATCCAAACTTGGAATACAGTTGTTGGTTAACAGCTGGTACATGTGGGTATAATATGATATTGGTTGAATACATACACTTTTATATGCCATTAAGCAAGGAACCATCGTGCCCGTTGGGCTCGTTTCTCCTACCGGAAGGCAAAGAGAATACATACAATGATGTTGGCTTAGGTTTGTATGCGTGTTTGTGTAGATACGTGTGCATGTTGAGGCTTTTCAAATGATGGCAAGGGACTAAAGAGATTCCTGTCACCAGATGTCGAACAATAAAGAAAAATAATCATCGGTTGCCAGACGAAGTGTTAGAATAAAGTGAAATGTCATCTGTTTTAGCTGGTACCATATAAAACAATAGTGTAATCCACGGAGTTACATATCTCACCAAACTGTTAATTTACAAACGCTTATGGACTACTGAAGTGACAAAGGGACTTTGAGATGCAAAATCACATAGCCTAGCATATACACTGAAGTCTATGTGCTACCGCTGATACTACCTAACTCGTCGCATATACTAAAAGTAAAATGTTCAAATAACATGAATGTAAAACTGAAACAATATTAGAACAAAAACCGTTGTACTTTACACGTGTCTGAATGTATCATGGGACTGTAGGTTCAGCATTGTCCTTGGCCTTACTGAGTTGGTGATATCACATCTTAGCTAGTAGATGACCAAGGTGACTTGCATATCATAGCCTAATATAATTTTTCTATGATAACATTTAATTGATAACTAATTTGTCAAATAAATAAATGTAGCTGTACAAGTTAAGAGATTAAAAATCCATGTGTATGCTAGTCGAACATGAAGAGAGAGAACATGGAGCTGTACTATACCAATACCCCTGGACTCTCCAAACAGTATAGGAACTTACGATTATAACAAGTTCTAATCAGGTTTTTTCAATCAAATTGAAAATATTATAGTTGAAATATTAAGAGCCCTAGAAGTATAAATGTCAAAACAATCGTCTGGGGGAACGGTTTGTATGGAATATGTTCGATTATAACAACATTTCTGTATGTTGTTAGTGTGTTTGTCTCATTCACTAAGATTTAACATGTAGCATGGACACGGGCTTGAAAGTAAAAACAGTAAAAAAAATGGACTCTTTGAAGCAGTAAGCAATGTTTATAGGTGAGCGCAAGAAGATTATTTCGGAAAAAAACGATGCATGATGTGTGTATTTTTTTATCTTGTTACTCCCACATTGATCTGCGGCTTTACTTTGTCTAATTATTTTTTCTCATTTTACCATATCATCCGTTCTCTCCCGTCCTCTTTAGTACACTAAATATATTACCTACTCAACACTATGAAGGTATCAAGGATACATTCCATAATTCTTGTTGCTGGTGGCATAAAAATATATATTACCGTATGTTAATTTTACTTTTATCTCCCGTCTTGATTTTGAAACTAAAATTTCAATTCGATTTTGTATTCTTTTTATAGGGGACAATGAAACGAGCATCAGTGTTGTGAAGAGATACCTTATATGGAACTCAAATCAGATACAGCCAACTTCTGGAAAAGCCTTTACTGTGAAATACTTCAAGCCTCATGAAGACTCTGAACTAATAAATGCCAACGAGAATTACACTGGGTTTACACTTTACAGGAGAAACGGAGCAGATGTAATAGAAAACACTGGTATCTTCCACTATGTCAAGACTGCGGACGCTCGAGCAAACAGGGGTAGATGCCAAGGTAGATCTCTCCATGCAGGCGCCTATTACCACATATATGGGAACTGTCCCGAGATAGATTATCAATTGGTAGCATCTGGACACTGCCATTTGCAAGGAGGGGGATTGGGCTTTAACTCGTTTACCTTTAACAGAATCCAGAGCTATACAGATAGCAGTTATTATGACAGGAATCATAACAATAGGGACATGAACAGCATCGAAATGTCTTATTTTCAAACATGCTTTAATGACTGGAAAAATGCTAGGTATAGTCTAACTTATCGGTGTACAGTATCGGGTTCATTTGAAGTAGTTACAGTCGATCGAGAGGAGCGAAATGCAAGTACGAATAATGAAAATCTGTCTACGTGCCTAAGCTGTGAAGAAGACTGCAATCCGGGGAGTTCCCACCAGATTATAAGTTCGCTCTTTCTCGTCATTACTTCATCTATCATAGCATCATCAATTTAAGATAATCCTCAACCAGGGAACAATGTTCCAAAGACTTATCTCAAAGTCAAACTAAATTTCGAGATCTTCTTAAAAAAAATGAACTTGAAGAGATTAGTAAGTTAAAAGAGATTTATCAGTATCATATATTCATACGATATCTGGCTTGTTGGAAGATGTCATCAAAAAACATGACGGTGACAATTTCAGACTGACCTTCCCTATGTCCGATATAAAGTTTACATAGCTTTTCTACCAGCGAAATCTCAATGTTCTTATTAAAATATGCGTATATTGTCTTTGTTTACAAAAGCTACCTGAGCAAAATGTTTGATGTCGTGTTTACATGTATGTGTCTTTCTTTAGTACGGTACATCCCCTGCAATATAACATTTAAAATACGTTAGTGAGAGCAGTTACAACATGTCTATTCAAAACTCACGCTTTGAACAGTACATATTAAAGATGTAAAACTGTGTTCCATTTAAAACAAAAAAACATCTGTCCAATCAAAGGAGCTTGAATACTTTGTCCGTTAATGACAAAGACTTACACAGCACGGGCTGGTTCTAATATGGACTTCACAGTAGCGTAGTGACTGTTTACATAGGGAGGCTTGATTAAAGTCGCGACGCTATTATGAATTATTAAATTCGCTTTTATGCATGTCTATGTAGCGATTCTCAAAACTTAAAACTCTTATGATAAAGAAAACGAATGACGTTAATTCAACCTTTATTTGTAATGATACTCAGAAGACTTTCTTTACTTATTGATGTAGTTTGAACAAATGCATGATTGATGTTTAGCTATATTTCCATATGCACAGATGCATATTTTTCACGTCATTTGGTTATTCGACAACTTTTTGTATATTCAATTTTATCATATGTAAAACAGTGCCATTTATTCACCCTTTACAAATTCGTTAATGAAATTCTTCTAACCGGAGATCAAAAACGGGTTAGAGGAATAGAGGACAGGTTAAACCAGGGGTTAGCAAGGTTAGCTTAGTTAACATTAAGAATATATTGCGATTGCTTAAACTTTCTTTTGAATAAACTGTCTATAAAATCACAGACCTAACTATTATCATAAAACAAATTGAATTTAGATATATATTATTTTTATGACATAGGCCAAATGAAAGAACTTGTGTGGATAATTTCTTGAAACGAAAATGTAATGGCAATCACTTTCTTTCTTTTATGGTTCCTTGCCGAAAGTAAAAGGAAGATTTTCAATAGTGATGCCGCGTATGTGTGGGCGTTTGTCGATGTGTGTTACATTCAGACTGACTCGCACCATATGGAGTCAAATATCCATATTGTTTTCCTTGAAGTTTAGAGGACATTTTAGGTCAAAAGCGGTCAAAATATAAACCTTTTTAAACACGATAAGGCTCATACTTTTTGCTTTAGTAAGCCTTTTCGAATACAAGATCCATGTCGTGTTTGCGAATGTCACAGGTCAATGGAGAGTACGAGACGTCAAAGTTTGACAATCTTGTAAACATGTTAACTAAAAAATAAGCTGAGATGAACTTCACACATGGTAATGTAGATGTACCTTATTGAGTACAGGTCCCTAATCTTCTCTGTGGAGGTCAAATATCATTTGAGATCACCATAGGTCAAAGTCTGAAAACGTTTTAAACACGATAAATCAATTAATATAAATTTGATAAAGTTCATACCTGGTATGTAGATGCATATTACATAGAACATGAACATATTGGTTTATGATGAGTGTCACTTGAGGACGAGGTATATCCCTTAAAAAAACTCTTTTATCACAATAGCTTCAAGATTAAATTTGGATGAAGTTCACATTTTGTACATAGATCCAATTTATGAAGCATAACAACTATATGTGCAAAGCTTTAATTATACTTTCATAAAGTTTCATTAGTTTCAAAGTTTCAAATAGTTTCATATTTTCATATATTAATGTGGCAATGTATGGCTTTGCTTGTTGGCTTCCTGGCTCAATTACAGGTAATGTGCAAACGTTTGGTGATTCTTAGCAGCTGAATAAAAATATAATGCAATGGTATGCAATGTAATGTAATATAGTGCACGGTAGTGTAATTGTCACCAAACAGAACCACAATACGCACATGTAACATTTTATATAATGTACATGCTCAATAGATATTCGCGGGCTTAGATATGCCAAATCCAAGCTAATATACACTTAAAAGGTTTATATTCGTTAATAAGCGATGTACGTCAATTATTATTAATGATTTTTTTTTATATTTTTTACCTGATAAGTTGGGTACGTGTAAAGTTACTATTTGCTTATCGTAAGTTGCTGCTCATGCTAAACGTATAGTGAATTTAATGACATACGTCGGAAAAGTTACGTCATCACCATAGAACTTACACTTCGAGGTTACCAAAATGTCTGCATATATTCGTTATAACGAAGATATACTCGTCCTATATGTACGGTGTTTATTCAATATTTCACTCTATTTATGATTTACCCCAAACGGAGAAACATATCATTCAACAGAAAAGTTGTGTAAATTCAGCCTTGATTATTCGAGTACCATTTTCCAAGTTTTAAACAAGAACTAACTAGAGTCCTAATCTAGTCGCGCAAATCACTTACTTATTGTACTCATTCAACCTATTGCTGCTGTAATGTTTATGCGTATATTCATTCAAGAATCGTAAACTCGCGTCGTGAAGTTGATTTTAGTGTACCCATTCCACGAAACGAGTTCCATTTAAAGAGAACGGCTCACGAATCTTGGATAACGTAAATACGAACCCACTGGAATGTAGCGTATGTATTGTGATGCTGTGGGTCATCATCTCTGTCGCCCTCTATTTATCTAGGCTACATTTCACTGTTTATATAGCCACATGTGCTTTTCATTTGGACGGTGACGTATTACAGGTCAAGTGACGTCTGTTCATCAGCTCAGGTGGACCAGATCTCGAGACTTGTAAGTCAGTCTTCGCTAGCGTTCTGAATCGTTCGGTTTGGTAGTAGCCCTGGCCCCAACCATTGTGGTCGTATTTGAATCTGTTTTGTATTCGTCTTTAATACACGTTTGTACGTATCGTTATAGGACTCTACATCGGTATTGAGACCTCGTTTTTCTATTTGTTATTGTTAGGTTTTCGTGCTGATGTATTGTGGCTGATTATAGTAATAGATTACGAAATCCCAACGTTCGTTCTTTACTCGTTTGTCCATGTGTTACATTCTTTGCATATAATAGAGAAATTCAAGGTTCGACGATACTAACACAAAACCATCTAAGCCGCTTTTGTTTCCATACTACCACCAGTCCTCACTAGAAAATATTTATGCGCCCCCGGAATCTTAGACTGAGTAAACGTTACAGTATCATAAGTAAGGTCAACATATGTGATCCAAGCATTGAAAGTAAAGTAAGGGTGTTTGGAAGGCAACCCCGTAACTAGAATAAACTAAGTGTCACAGGTCAATCAAAAACAAACATTAATCTGTTTCAGTGACGCCAATGAACTCATTCATGTTTTGACATTTTAAGACCTATGGACCTTATCACTCTTCTGATTCAGTGTGTTTGTCTTACGACTTCTAAGCGATGGTTTTTATAGATGTTGACGTTACGAACAATCTGATTGGCTAAAAACTACGCAATTGCAAACCTGTTTGAAAACAAAATCGCACCCCAGGGTTTATCTTTGCATAGTCCTGACTTTTCCAATTTCCGAATGGATAGTTTTGAAAGTTTGCGGACCTAGGATAGTCTGTTGATAGTGTGTGGATAGTCTGTGGATAGTGTGTGGATAGTGTGTGGATAGTATGTGGATAATCTGTGGATAGTATGTGAATTGTCTTACGACTTTTAAGCGATGGTCATTATAGATTCTGACGTTACGAACAATCTGATTGGCTAAAAATCACGTAATTTTAAACCTGTTTGAAAACAAAATCGCACCCCGGGGTTTATTTTTGCATAGTCCTGACGTGTCCAATTTCCAAATGGACAGTTTTGAAAGTTTGCGGACCTAGGATAGTCTGTTGAAAGTGTGTGGATAGTCTGTGGATAATATGTGGATAGTATGTGAATTGTATGTGGATAGTCTGCGGATAGTCTGCGGATATTCTGCGGATATTCTGTGGATAGTCTGTGGATAGTCTGTGGATAGTCTGTGTATGGGTGAAACTGAAATATGACTCAGTCCAATCCATCTGCAGACGCTCTCTTTGTAACAAGTATATCGTTGCTGTATAACATTATATATTTTATTAGGGAGTGGGCTCGATTAATTTATGTTAAGGACTGACGGCCTAGGTAAGGGTCTGTAGTATAGTAATAGTGTATTCACCCCTAATCAGTCTCCTTTTGTCTGCATTCTCTTTTCTGAACAAACTGAAACAATACCTAACAGCAAAGAAATTTCATTTATTGCGGGAAGGGAGAGGGGCAATGGGATTGCTTGTTTCCTTGCGTATTATATAATCCCACTAATATATCAATATTTCTGCTTTTATGAAAAATGGTGGCGCTAGTTTAAAACGCTTTGATATTTGCATGAAATGCTGCAAGGGCTCTTAAACGCGTCCGTATATTCAATATAGGTGCCTTCATTCAGGCCGTCGAAAAGAGTGTTTCGACCCTCTGGCAAGAATCCACGCACGCTACCTAGGCCCTTCTGGTCGATTTGACCGACCTTCTTCACGTCCTCCCAGGTTCTTTTGTGACATCAAGGGAGACATGGCACGGGATCCTAGGCCACATTAAGTGCCACACCATCACCGGATCGTTATGAACACTCCAGTGTGCCTTATACCCTGACACGATTTACCGAACCGGCAGAGCAAGAGTCTTTCATCTGCCCCTTTCTTGAACCAGCCATCACGTCACCTTATAAATTAGAGGTTTTAATCAATATATAAAGACTACAGAGAGGAGTATCAGTGAGTGAAAAAGATAAGTTGTATCGTCTAAATGCATTTGGTCTCGAGGTGAAGACCTCAGGGTTACTAGTCCTCTTAAAGAGGTTTTAAGTCTTGTAATGTCATAGTCCAAGAAACATAAGTGCTAGCTAAGTTTACGTCGCTATTCCTATCTTCTTTTTTTACGATATCCACATGTTAAGCATGTTATATCATAGAATGTTCGTTTCCGGGTAATTTGATGAGGACTTCGAACACTCAGTACAAGACTAACTGTTCAACAAAGTAGTCCAGCATCTTCAATTTTGAAAGGGGACATGTTTAAATTGCAATGTTTATAACTAAAGAAAAAATAAAAGTGGAATAGAAATACAACCGAGACTGAAAGCAGTGTTTTAAACGGTCTATTACACATCAGTCATCTTTTTTAATATAACCTTGATATGTGCAAATGTACATACGTTAATATCGAAGCAGTGGTTGTTCCATATTTTGCGAATTCGATGTGGGATTTTTTCAGGTGTATAAAAGGTATTACTGCCAGTGATTGACAAACTAAGGTTCTCATTTTGGTATCATAAATATATTTACGTTGGTTTCTTTCAAATCACTATGAAATAAAATGTACTGTATAACATCCTAAATGTTTAGCTCCTAATAAGAATCGATACAAACTAATGGAAGAAAACATGAAATAAATTATGAATAAGACATTTTTCAGAATCGCATTTTACAACATTATTTCAAAACTCACTTTGTCCCCCTAAGAAATTATCATATCAGACCAGGTTAATTATGAAAACATTGATGTTTATTCAGTTTGCAAAGCCACTAACAGAAATCTCGTGTGCATTCTGCCCTTACCAATGCAACACGTGAATATCTCAAGGTTATGTCTTACTTTCGTTTAGAAGTCCTGTGGTAACCAACAGCATTATCTGTTAATCTCACCAATGTAGCTCAAAATAACGGGTCTACTAGGTTTTATTTTGTATGTCTGTGAAAATGATTTTTCTAATATTTTTCTTCCTTAGTCAAACTCATTTATCATCGATAAACAATATGATTAAAATAGCTCAATTAAAGTTCCTTCGATCTATATCCAAGCAGGATACTGAATGAAGACGTTACAACAGAAGATTGTTTCGGTGACATACTTTGCCTCACTGTAGAGATCAAACATGGTGCTAACCAATTCGAAATCATTTGTGATTCATTAAGCCGGATCTATAATTATATATAATATATAAATATATATGTACATATAAATATATAATTTATAAATGTATATATATATATATATATATAT
>JAAAKB020257976.1:0-10325 GCA_010014835.2 Apostichopus leukothele | reverse complement strand
CATGGTGAAATCGTGCATTTCTTAGGGGTGTCCGAAATTCGCAGTGTTCCGAATTTCGCAATACTGACTATAGTACTGGAGTACTGAGTACTAAAATGTTAGGCCTAACCTAGTACTTATGAATGTTTTTGTATGGCTTTGACTGATCTGGTTAAACCAATTGTGGTATAAAATAGCCTAGGCCAGTAATGTTTATATAGTAAATCTTGCAAATTGTCATTCTGTGTTGGTTTAGTCGGATAAATGTAACCTTTTTGGAGTTGGTAAATTCTATTGTGCTTGTTGGTGAAAATCTGGGAGAAGTTTACAAAAGTCTAGCACAGGAATGAACAGTAGTGAACAGCACAAGCTTGTGTACTACAAATACATAAATATATTTTCTATATAATTTCCATTGCAAAACAAGAATTTAGAAACAAACAGAGTAGCAATGTCAAACCATGAGAGTAAGAGTCATCCAAATGGTTTCTTTTCTTTAGTCTAATTAACCATCCAAAATATTGTTATTTGGTATAAAAATATGTTATAGTGATTGACAAAACACAAAATGTATGCACCAAATACCAATAAATGCATCCCTCCCAATATCTCCTCCCCCAATTAAAAGTTAAATCATTTGTTAGTGTATTCAAAGTTGAGAGTACAGGCAGAACACAGAAATCTATATTGCACCAAATTTTGCAGAATACCATACAAAGGAAGAAACGTCAGTTTATTTGGGATTTTTGATGTAAGGATGATTTGCTCACAATGACTGATAATTTTATTTTCTCTTACAGTGATTTCTGCAGGGGAAGAAGTAAACCTTGATCCATCATGCAACAAGCAGCTTCAAAGAACACAAACTGGTTTAAAACCAGGGCTCTGAATATGAACTTTGACCTGTCAAAATCAGACTACAAAGCCATTGAAAACATTGGAACAGGTCAGTAAGCCTTTCATAAAGTCCCGGGCTTTGTTTTGTCATCCAGTTTGCATACTATTCTGCAGAATTCCTTCATACAACTGTGGAGGCCCTGCAATATTACATGATAGAAAAAAGATTCAGGGACCATAAATTTTAAGTCACTGGGACAACTTCTATTCCTGTGAGGTTATCCGAATGACAGATTTTGTTGTTCTACAATGTAAACATTGCATCTGGGCAACGTTTGGAAGGAATAATAGCGATGCACGGTACAGTAGGAAGGTGATAGGTATACACTATGTTATGAAAGTCCTTTAGATAAAATAACTGTGCTTTGCAAAAGCTCAAGTGTACTTTTGAATTTGTGATAGTCAGTATAAATTTACAGCTCTCTGTGTGGTCAAAGAGGAGTTGCACTGAAATAAAAAAAGGTCTTTCACACAAAATAGGAGCATCACTTGATGGAACCAAAACTCATTGTTTACTATGTAAAACTTGTGTTGCTATTAAAACAACATTCTCAAGCTGTCAATATCATGTTAGTTGTTGTCCAAAGCCATCAGAGTAATTAATATTCAGTAATTAATATTAAGGGTTTCCAAAGTTTTCACATCACTCTAGCCAGTTTAGTATATCTTGCGGTCTAGTATTATATCACCATGAAGTCCAATGCCTTTGGTACCAAATACCTGTTCATATAATGTATCAGCCTTTATGATCTTTGAAGGTTTTGTAATGACTATGGATCATTGAAATGTCATGGTTGAATATATCTTATAAATACGGTAAGAAAGCTCAAGTGATACATTCATTTAAATACTATGTAATTGAAATTGAAGTAGAAGTTCGGGAAATTACACGCTTAAAGACCATAAATTTGTATTGCTTCCAAAATAGGCTAAAAAGTCATTTAATGGTCACTCCTACTTCAACTCTAACAATCTTATCACCACCACAAATAGAGGATCTTTCCTCAGGGAGAGATCATCAGTCTAAGTGAACAGTCCTCAAAGGTAGTGAAGGATATCTATAGAGTCAGAACCCACACAGAAAATACTCTACTTTTGAAAAATTTAGCAGTTTTAAGCTGCTAATCTTGGTACTGTAACTGATGACCTTTTTAATATTTTGAGAAAGTGCTGACATTGTTATTTCTGGGATTTCAATGCTACTGTACATAAAGTATTATTAGCATGAACACTTTTCCCACTTTCCCACCTCTCTTCAGGTGCCTATGGTGTGGTATGTTCAGCTGTCCAAGTGAAAACTGGGAAAAAGTTTGCTATCAAGAAGATACCCAACGCTTTTGATGAAACCATAACAGCCAAGAGAACGTTCAGGGAACTTAAGATCCTGCGGCATTTTGATCACGAAAATGTGATACGGATCCATGAAATTCTTATGCCCAGGGAAGCTCTGAGTGAGTTCAAGGATGTTTACGTTGTTATGGACCTAATGGAGAGTGATTTGCATCAAATATTGCATTCCAATCAACCGTTCACGAATGAACACACGCAGTATTTCTTGTACCAGATCCTTCGAGGCTTGAAGTACATCCACTCTGCTAATGTCGTCCATCGTGACCTCAAACCGAGTAACTTGCTCGTCAATGAAAATTGTGAGCTGAAAATCGGTGACTTTGGAATGGCGAGGGGGATGTCATCGAAAATCGATTCTCACAAGAAACTCTTCATGACCCAATATGTAGCCACGAGATGGTATCGCGCTCCAGAACTCTTATTTTCTGCTTTCAACTATGCCCAGAGTGTCGACATGTGGTCTGTCGGCTGCATCTTCGCAGAGATGCTCGCCAGGAAGCAGTTGTTTCCGGGAAAGAACCCTGTCGATCAGCTGATGCTGATCATCAACGTTCTTGGCATGCCCCCAGACAGCATGCTGGAAAGTGCAAACAGCGACCAAATTGTGACATTCTTTAAGAAACGATTCGGAGGGAGGAAACCCATTGGCTTGGGCAATAAAGTGAAGCCAGCCAGCCCAGATGCTCTCTCATTACTCTCCAAAATGTTGGCATTTGTCCCGGATGAAAGAATTTCCATAATGGACGCTCTGAAAGATCCATTTGTCATTAATTATCACGATCCAGACGATGAACCAATATGCCTGCCCAAGTTTGACTTTTCATTCGACGACCAGCCGATGAGTACCGACCAGATACGACAGCAAGTCGGAAAAATGATTCTGAAATACAGTAGACAGAAAATGAGCTCTTTAAAACTACCTGGCGGTTCAGCAGTGTCTCCAAAGCCAATGGAACCCTTTGATGATTTAACACCAGTTTCAAGTGCTAGTATTGGTTCTGGTGGGAAAGTACAGATGCAGAAAGCTTTGAAAGATAGAGAAACTTTAATTGCTGAAGAAATTGGCTGTAAAGTGGCAGAAGTGCCGAAGAGTGAAAGTGTAGCATCATTTTTGAAGCCGGCAACACCGCCCTCTCTCCAACCTGTTGGGGGGACAAGTCCTTTGAAAGTCACTTCGGGTCAGGTGACTACAGATGTCGAAATGAAGAGTGCCAGGTCTGCTTGTAACGATGCGGTTAATAGTATATTAAGCATCACAGCCAAACCGCAAAAGGCTTCAGGTGGGAAATCCGACGTGGAAATGAAAAGCGCTCAACGAACCGATAATAACGGTACACTAGAAGTTCCAGCGGATGTTCAAATGCACAGTGCAAAGAGTGAGAAGGGAAGGAATGAAAATGTCACTAAGAACAAAGCCAAGGTACCAGGGAATCAGTTAGAAGAGTCGCAGGTTATGAAAGTGGTAGAAAAGGACAAAGTGTCAACAGAGGGAGCTGTTGTAGCTGATCATGGGGCTATCTTAAAAAGTCAGCTGGGGACAGGAGGAGAGGACACGAAAGCCTTAATCAAGGCAGCTCTGAAAAATTCAGTTTTGATGAAAAGCAAACTAAAGAAAGAACAGCAAGGTTAGTTGAACTGCAAATTTGAAAAAAAAATTACATTCCAATATGAATTGACCTTACCTTGTTTCTACAGGGGTAATTGGTAATTTCATCCATTCTGTACATTTATGACATGTTTTGTAGCATAGTTTGCAATTTTTGATATTCTTTAATGTGAGTGGATTCTGTGCATTTATTTAATATGTTCAAGTTGTTTGATAAAAATGGTTAAAGGATGACTTTAGGCACAGAATTTGTATTGTTATGTTATAGATTGTTATAAACTCTACTAGCAGTCCAGGTTGTAATTCTATACCATGTAGTATTTATGACAAATGACCCTTGTTTTACACAGATGCACCCATTTAATAAAGTGACTGAACTACTTAGTCTACATTAACACACTGTTAGCCCTCAGGGTCCGATCCATAATAAAGTCATGTTTGATGTTTAACTCAGATAATGACCTAACAAATTTGCTACCTGTCCAAAAATGGCTCAAAAGCCTGTTTGGTTTTTTGGAATGGTAACGTTATAGTTTATTTTGTACAAAATTCCTCACAAAGAACTTGTATTATGGTGTAGTTGAACCCATTATCCTGCTTGTTGTAGGTCATGACCGTCCTGTATTTTCAAATCCGACATCAACTTTGTTTCTTCAAATAGATATGCACCCTCGAGACCAACGACCGACCCGTAAGATGTCTCTTGCCCAGACGAGACAGAAAGAGAGGGAGGAAAAGAGGCGACAGAGGCACAAACGAGCAAAAGAAAAACAAAAGAAACACAAAGCAAATTCCAAAGAGAGTGAAACGGAGGGGTCACTGCTTACTACAGAGGACAGAAACTTGTTGGAAAAGTGGAAGGAAATGCAAACTAAGGACTCTCAAAGTCGGAAGGTGGTTTGTAGCAATCCCAGTCCGGGTCAGTCCTCGTCAGCTGTAACTCAATCACAGTCAACTTTGACCCCTGTCATGAACCTTAACCCCACAGGGGGTCAACCTGCTCCCCAGGGAGTCATCCTCACTTTGAGTAATTCGTCAGTGGTTACCAATGGCAACCAGAATCTCATCTTTGTACCCGTGGTAACAGTGCCCGGTAATCCAGTGTCTACAAACAGTTCAGCAATTTCACAGACGGTTGCCGTCATAAGCGACAATTCAGGGAACATAGGTCCCTCTCAGACTCTGACTTACACGTCTCAGAGCGTTCATCCACCGTCGATGCTGAATATTAGCTCGAGGGCATCGAATGCCCCCCCTCTTGGCAGCCTCTCATCCTTCCAAGATGCCCCTCAACCCGCCATTACCGGTGACACATCTGCCAGTGGCTTTACAGATATTACATCGTTACTGATGGATTCCCCGGATCCAAAGTCAAGCCCCACACAGTTAACAGACGACGTCTTTCTCGGTGGTGCAGGTAAAACAATCGCAGGTACTCCCAGAGGAGGTTACCGGTCCGATGAGTACCATGACACCCCGTCTCCTCCATCCTTCCTATCCAGTTCAGGGAGTGAAAGCTACCTGCCTGAATATCGAGGAGGTATGTATTTGGTTTATATATATATATAGTCACACCATGTCCATATACTATCACCATTTCTGTTTTGTATACTGTCATACCATTACATATATACTGCAACCATACTGCCAACTTTTGTTTTATGTACCTGCAGATGGTACCAAGTTTTCTTGATCAAAGTTTTGCATCTTATGTGTTCAAAGTGTCAAACTGAAGGATTAAATGATTAAAAAAGACATTTCCAATGTCAACTTCAGGAAGTCATTTTCTGTTAGCTGTTTCAGTGCAATATACTTGCATAAGTCTTGATGTTTTCCAACCAGGAGCAGCCTTGTATGTTTATGAGAGCTGACATGATCGTCAAGCAGCCATCTTTTACTTTACAGACATTTCAGCCGTCGCATCTTCTTTTTATCACAGCCAGGATGAAAAGTCAAATTGTTATGGCCTTTGTAAATTCTTTATAGATCTTTCCTCACAGGAAATGCATCCATCACAGTAGACTATATCTTACACCATGTGACTTTTGTAAAACACATTCAAATATATTTTAAAGGGGTACCTTTGCATAGCAATAATTCCCTACAGGGCAGTGCCTGAGATCAACCCTCTGGGCTTGTCTAAAACCTGAAAGAGTATCACGATAACTGGACAATCTGGAACAGATCTGCCCAGAAAGACAACCTGACAAAGACCATTAAAAAAAAATTGGTCTAAGAAATACCATTCTTAAGTTTATTGCTTGGGTAGGTTCAATAGAAATATGTCATAGGTGTTGAACCAGCAATGAGTCAACAAGAGTGCTGATGGTGTTACTGTAAATTGTGGACTAGGTAGCAAGATGAGAGTGCAATTATTAATTGGAGACAGGTAAGAGAGGAGTGCAGTAAATACCCAAACAAGGTAGTTTTTTAGATTAGGAATTATTCCTCTCTTCTGTATCAGATAATTGTTTTGTTTTTTCACAGTTGATATCATATAAGAAACAATCATTCAAGATTTTACAAAGGTCATTTGGGGTCACCAGGGGTCAAATTGTGAAAACCTTGTAATCACGATATCTCAATACTGGAAGCGTGAGCCAACCACTAATTTAGTGTTTCGAAGTACCACATTGAGTTAAAGAAGCCTAGTGTTTTTGGTGGAGGTCAAAGGTCATTTAGGGTCATCAGAGGTCAAATCGTGAAACCCTTGTACATTATGTCAGATTCATGAAGAAAACTGCTCATGTTACATCATCGAAACCACAATGCATTTTTGCATTCTGGTTACACTTATCACCATCAGTATGCCCCACTGGCAAACTTTTAGATAGCTCAAGCTGTACCTCTGCAATATTTTCTCCATCCTGTTGAGAAAAGACAAAAACAACATTAACTTTGCTGATATCTTTAATATTTCCAACTTTGAATACTTTACATTCATCATCTATAAAACCATTTAGTTTCTCTGTTTTTCGTTTCATCCAGTCTATATCACTCAATAGGTCAGTCCACTTTTATGGATCCCTCTGTTATTATCTAGTTCTGTCTTTTTGCTATAGGTCCAATTAAGGATGCAGCTACCCCTCCTGATATGAATGCAATATCTGATCAGTTAGCCCGCTCAGCAGTCCTGAACGACCCCTTTCCGTACCTCCAGCTGACCCCGAGGGGTGATGGGTCTGGATACGGCCTGGGAGTCAACCTGGAGGACTTTCTGTGCGACATCCCAGAATCTGATGAGGAGCATGGAGATGTTGATCCAAGGTATGAATTAATTAATTGGTTTTATTGACTGAATGACTTATTTCATTAATTCATAACCTTAGATTGATGAAAAGGATTGATCGATGTATGGAGTGTTTCATTTGATTGGATGATGTAGTTGATTGAATTAGTATTCGATTAAATGATGTAATTCATTGACTATTGATTGTTCATTGATTGGTCAATCGAAAGATGTACATTGTTGACCTGAAGTATATAATTAGTTGATGGTATCATTGATTGATCAATCGATAGATGTACATTGTTGACCTGAAGTAATTAGTTGATGGTTTCATTGATTGATCAATCGATAGATGTACATTGTTGATTGCTGTAATTCATTGATGATTTCATTGATTGATCAATTGATAGATGTACATTGTCGATTGATTGGTTGACCTGATTGACTGATTGATTGATTGATTGATTGATTGATTGATTGATTGATTGATGGACTTTTCATCCTCTCATTGCAGTAAATCTTCAGCGGAGGCCCAGCTGTCTGCTTCTGTCTTATCTGGCATATTGAGGGAGCATGATCTGAACCCAGATGACCTACAGGCCATTCAACAGGAGCTAGGACTCACCTCTCCAATCTCCTTAGGCAACCTATCACAGCTAAGTCGGACCACTACAACGGCAGCTGCCAGTCCTTAATGCAGGAAGTAGACCATTCCTTTATGGTATCTAAATTAAGCAGTCCATGTACAATTTGACATGTTTACTCCTTCTGCTTGTACCACAGTGTTGTAAGAAGATGTTACTTGAGTCACTGAATTACGAGCTTAGGAAGTTTCCTTTAGAGATAATACAGTGTCCTGAGTCCTGAAAATGACTGCTGATGACCAACCTTGACCTTGACATTAAGCAACTCCTTGCAAACTCTGCTGTACCTCTCACGTACCTCCCCTCTCCCGTTGTACCCCTCTTTGATGTTTCCTCCACATTTCTCTGACCACTCTATCTCCTTGTCTAATTCTTTAACCTTGCAGTCACAGTTTCCCAACTCATAAACATAAAGAAATTTTCTCTGTCTTTCATATCTTGCAGAGCTTTTTCATAAGCTTCGTTACTCAATCATAATCGTTAATATGACGACCATAGTGACTTATTGGATTGAAATCGCATGAGTGGTTTTAATCCAAAATTCTTTCAATTTTCCAATTGTAATTTGTTATAAGAAAGAATGATATCAATAACCTTTAACTTCATAAAACATTTGCCAAACCACACAAGGTGTCTTGAAAACAATTTGATCCTAGGGTTTTAGTCTCATTCTCCGTAGTGTTTTGGTTTCACAATTTCAACAGTGTGGAACATACAATATTGCATCTTGTGTTACTCTCAGAACATAATGTAGTTTCTGTTTAAATAATGCCTTGCTTTTAACAAAGGTTGGTGATTCAAAAAAAAATCAGAAACACTACCAGGAGTCTTTCTCAATTTTGAATGTGATATCTATGAAATTTATTTAAGAATTTGTTGGTTATAATTATTTTAGCAAATTTTTAATTTTCATCTTTATCCACAATTTTCTTGCACTTTTCTACAGAAAAAGGAAGTATACCTGTTATAGAGCATATTTGCTTTGGAAAGATAAACTGAAGTTCATTCTAAGGTTTCAAGGGGTTGTTCATATTTTATAAAGGCTAACAAGTAAGATAGTATCCATAGTTAAGGAATGTTGGTATTGCTGTATTGATTATCCAACCGAAATAGAGGTAAAAAAAGAATTAGTGTACACATATCACAACTGAGCACGTCAGGCATTCTACTATTAATTGGAATGCTACTTAATAGGTTGTTGTCTTTCAGATTTACCAGATGATGTTCAAACTACATTCCCCACCTAGGTTTTAGTGCTTATATAAACCAACCTGGAGCAAACTTTCTTGTTGTTAAAAATATTTTCCCATTGCAACTTCTTTGTAATATATTTGTGAATAAATAATTGATAAGGGTTAGTTTAGGTCACAAGATGTGAATATAAACCAGTGTAAGATAAATATTTAGCAATAAAAATCATTTGGAAGAAATCATGTCATGTTATTTCAAAAGGTAGATATACTATTTAAAAAAAAAAATTGTAAATTAAACTATAAACCTAAAGGTTGTAATTATCGTAGTGAACCCATGTTTTATTTATGTTAGGTGTAAACAGGAAAACCTATCCTTCTTCTGTTTGTTGTGGCATTCTATAAATTATTCAAATTTTTGTACTTGCCAAAGGAACTGCAGGCAGTGCAGTCTTAAGTTCCTTGTCTTTGCGGTTTAAAATTCAGCGAACCAATATGTGCTCTAAAACAGTACTGTACTGACTTCTAAGAATATTTCACTTTTGATATCAATTCAGATGTTATGTTGTATTCTCTCCCTTTTCGTCTACTTCTTTCTCCAACAGTTGTTTTTTTCTTCTTTATATTTTCTCCTAAAAGCAGGGTTCTAGGTTTCATTCAACTTTAAAATTTTGAGGAAATTTCTGCAGTTTACGCAACATCGTTTGCATAAAGACAAGGACAATTTCTGCTTTCTATTATTACGGATCGAACAAAATAACTCAAAGATGAGACAAATTTTTATGTAAATGAAAATAATTATGTAGTTTGACAAAGGTTGACAAAGGGTAGTTAACTATTTCATATTTTATCCTCACAAATAAGATATTTGAGGCAATGTAAGGAAGGCTACTCGTTGCTTTATCACCTTTAAAAATGGACAATAGTGACTTGTCATTTAAAGTTGAGAATCGAACCCTCCATTCCATTTTAAAGACTCCATTATATGTTCTTCTGTTCCTTTGAATAAGACAAAACCATTCTTTTGTCTTTATTTTTATTTTCATTTGTCTTTCATTTTCTTTTCTTTTCCTTTAAATATTTAAATGTTGAAATAGATTCTGTAATATAAACTAGAGAAGCGAGGCTGTAGAAGTTGTATGTGGCACTCCTATGTTGGGCTAGTTACATCATGTAAGAGATGCCATCAATTTGACACAAGAAAAACCAAAATGGTCGAAAACCAAAAGAAATGTTAGCTTTTTATGATAGCTTATTATGAAGTAATTGATGATTTCATTAATGTGATTGCATTTCACTAAATATATGTTTTTGTGCAGTGGCGTAGGAAGGTACTTTTGAGTGGGGGGGGGGGGCTGAAGACGCGTGGACGGCCGGGGGAGGGGGTGTCCCTCGCCCCTTTGGATTTTTTTATGATTTCCAGGGGGCTT
>JAAAKB020257965.1:0-10325 GCA_010014835.2 Apostichopus leukothele | reverse complement strand
TCCCCAAAAAATGAGTTTCTTCCATTTTGTCCGGAAGAAACTGGAAGAAACCTATTTCTTCCGAGTGGAAAAAACCGTGGTTTATTCCGCGGTTTTTTCCACCCCCGGAAGAAACCTGCGAACCCTGCTAGGTTTGCTTTACCTATATATCACAGTGAATAAATGTTAATATACATACTGTATTTATAACTCAGCAAACTGTATCAAGTGGCCCATTTTCCAAACTAGTACTTACATGCCAACATTAGGTTCTATTTCTGCCGTTAAAGTTATCAAAATCTTGCAAACACTATAACGTATCTTTGTCATTGATTATAATTAGTCCGCCAAGGTCATTATCGTGTCATACACATATTGCACCTAGGTGATAAATACCCTACAGGAAATATTGAAAACAACATCTGTGTATTAAATAATCAAAACGAATGGGAGTGTTAATTGATATTTGATACGTAGAGGGACTTTCCCAGTGTTCATAAACCCTGACTACTAAATAGAATACCCACATAAAGAGACTATACTAAGTCCATCTATCTGATTGGTAAAAAAATAAAATTACATTGCTTTAATTCCTGTGTTGGGTTCTACATGCCCTGTGTTTAAGTTCCTTTCTTCAAGTTCAAATTTTTTCTGTTTTATCGAAATTTTTTAAATGCAAGACAACATGTACATGTATCTTATCTTAGCTAAAATGACAGACTATACTGTATATACAGTCATCCACAGGGCAGGCCAAGTTTAGACTCAAGAATGTAAATAACGTCCAATCCAAAGATGAGATTCACAAAATAAAGCATGGATATTTTGAGAATCTTAAATTTAGAACTTTTGACAACAACATCTCGCCGCTCTCTGAAGGAAAACAACAAAGCGATAAAACCCACCGGTCGCACTTGTACTTTTTGGCAATGCATTCTGGGAGTTGAACACAGAATGCAGATGACCCTTCGACAGCACGACATTTATATCAAGGGCAGATGATGATAAGGAATACGAGGAGAACCCGAAAGGGCGAAGCACTCTCATTAACATCGACGGATTAAAGATTTAAAATCCTGCTCGTTTGTCTCTCTCGTAATTCATATGTAAATCTACTTTATCCTCTCAAACATCCGGTATTAACAAGAGGTGAAAGGTGCAAAAGATAAACATTAATACACCAACTGGCATCCCATAAATCTAAACTCCAATAATCCTGCGTTTCCAAAAAGAAAGACTGGAATATCCAAAAGCAATTTTACTTTAAAGCCGCTGTGTTTAATTAATTGATGGGTAATTACAGTATATATCTTTATAGTTCCCTTGACATATAGATCTTTGAGTATTAACAATACATGTACAATAACAACAATTCATACAGTATTTTGAATTCAACAATACATCCAACCTTCAGTTAGTCAGTTGGGAAAATTTCCCAGTGCTCCTTCCACTGTATACTGCACTCTCATACCATGCTTCAAAGCATTCGTACTGACAGTATGAACAGTTCCTAACCATTTTCTGATGGAGACACACACATGTGAATATATTCATACGGCTCATACTGTCAATACAAGTGCTTTGAAGCATGACGTGAAAGTACAGTTCATCACCAAAAAAAAAAATTATCTTCAGTTGAAGGCTATTTCATTCATGAATATGCAAATTAATCTTGAGCTGCAATAAGGCAGATCTCTACGTATGACATCCAATGCCCTTGTGACTCCAGTCCGCAATGTACAACTCTCCCACCAAAGGAAAAAGGGATTAAAAATCTGGGTCATAATGACCAGGTGAAATTCAAACTGATTGATGAGTGCCAAACTCTCCAAAGATTCCCCGCCTGACTTTAAAGCATCCATAATTGATCGTAGCAGAAGCAAAACAGTTGGTGTACATACGGAAATTGAACGTAACACCGACCGGCGAGCAAGGATTCCTTGTAAAACACAGTTGTTTGGAATCCTGGCGATCCACATGGGGTTGCTCAAACCCTTCATTCATTCAGGAAGAATCTAACCTCCAGGGTTCATATGTAGTGCAAACAGCACAACCTAATTTTTGGGCTTGCATATTTTATATCCTGCGATTAATGCAGAAGGCAGACTGCTCTACTAAACTATAACACTGCTCACATGTACACGACACTATATATTTATATATACCATTCATTCGGCAGGAAAGAAAATGCAACCGTTAGCATTTTCCCAGCAAGAATAATAAATTTGTGCGTCATCTACTTTGGTATAATTAATTTATATTACTTTATGAAACCTATATTATCCATGGCATTTACTATGTATCATTAGTAACTCATGAAATACGACTGAAATTAAAGCCCGGTGTCACCTTCAGAAATATGTTTCACCATTTCATTTCAGTTCGGATATCAAGAGCATTCTTGTGAAAGGTCGCCATCTATATTGTGCATGACCAGTTTACCTCTGAACCATTTTACCTCACCAAGAATGGAAAAGGAGTTAAACGCTGTGAACCTACAGTACGAGTAAGTATCTAAGATATGACACCTGGTATGTGATCCCTCGATACCCTGTGTGCCAGTTGACAATATACTGATGGATACCCCACACTATCTGAACCATCCCCTTCCCATAGATTCCCATCGCACTGAACACCAGATCATACCCCATCGCATTGAACACTAGATCTTCCCCCTCCCACCCCCACCCCAACAACCCCTGCTGTGGCCGAGTGGATAAAAGTGGTGGCATTGGAAGCAATGAGGCATAGCAATCGGGAGGTTCCGGGTTCGATACCCGGTCGGGTCTTAGTAAGGTAGGTTTTGCATCCAAGAGCAATCTACATACGTTTTCCCATCTGAAATGACTTTCTCAATCGAAAAGTTTCCAAATTTGAGTTAAAATGTTGAATTTGAATTAAGCCACCCGACGTGTAAGTTGTAATCCATAGGCCCTTTCGGGCATCTCCTACAATTGTGGTCGCTTAAGCGTCGTAAAAATTTCTGCTGATGATGATTATTATTGTTATTATGACAAAACTTGATAATAATGCAACCACCAAAGAAAAAAAGTATTTAGCTTAGTTGGATGCACTTTCAGCATCATCATTCAGACCCAGATAGAAAATTACATGTAAGTTGAAATGAGTAAAGATAATCAAATGATCTCTATAGGTCAGAGTTGTAGCAAATCCGTTAATACAATATATTCTAAGGATTAGTAACATGTCCTTTACTCGCACATGTGGAAAAGCATGCGGCAGCTCTCATGTTCTTGAAGTTGATCTAATTAGCGCATACATAAGGTTACATTGGAAATCTAGGCAGTACGTGCAAGGTTAAGTGTTAGCACAGGCATGTACTCCTACTCATATACCAAAAGGAACTCTATATTCTGCTTGAGATCAGCTTGATCCTATTTATTACATAAGTGCGCTGTTTTACTGTACTCCAAAATATGATTAGATGTATGAAGGTATCTATGCATATGTAAGTATGTGCAGATATGTGCATGCATACACATATATGCATACATATAGATGTATGCATACATACAAATATATAGATGTAGGAAGTATACATGGTGTACATATAATGATATGTACCTGTATACACACTGATATTCATACAGGTATCTCTGTCGATAGCCTATCTATGCATGAAATACTATGTGCATACACACAGAAATTACACACATATAATTTAGCATGTATACATCTATTGTTGATGTATGCATAACGACATGTACAGATTAATTCATGTATTTATGTGGACAGCGAATGTATGCATGAAATACAGATATGTATGTATACACACTGATATTACACAGATCTAATAGCATGTATACATCTACTGTTGATGTATGCATATAATGACATGTATAGAGTAATTCATGTATCTATGTGGATATAGCTTATCATATGCATGAAATACAGATCTGTATATAAAGATGCATGTATACAGATCTTCTGTATGCATACAGATACATATACCTATAATGTATAAATACAGATACCTATATTCATGTAGATACAGACATACAGATGTACAGATATATATACAAATGTACAGAATATAGATACATATACA
Organism: Apostichopus leukothele; assembly: GCA_010014835.2. Classification (NCBI taxonomy): domain Eukaryota; kingdom Metazoa; phylum Echinodermata; class Holothuroidea; order Aspidochirotida; family Stichopodidae; genus Apostichopus; species Apostichopus leukothele. Next base: position 6,277 of record JAAAKB020257965.1, on the reverse strand, counting down.
TGTACACCCATCTATAAACAGATAGATATCTAAATAATATGTTTTTAAATACCTCATGCTCATGACCTACCACATACATGTACAGCTTTTCACATAGTACTGTAGAACCCCACATTATTAACCCAGTACATGCAGCATATATATCACGTACCACATCCTCAAGTGACACACAGGTTTCCCCAGCAGTGTCAGTTAATGCAACAAATGAAATATTCATGACACTGTTAATAAGAAATTACCCTGGGCAGCTGTTGAGGCCAACCCACCAGCTCAGATTTGGAGTATATATATAGTATAATAATAACTTTATTCCCCAGTTTGAATAACTGTAAAAGATGTGGCAGATTCAATCTACTCTGCTGCTTGCTTCTTTCTTCTATTTTTTTTCTCTCTTTTTTTTGATAATTCAAAGGCCAAACGATCGATGCAAGTGAAGACGGCTCTGTGCTCTTAAAAGGAAATGATGCGTATCAAGAGGAAGATGACGAACAACCATGTATGAAAAATTTACCATTCAAAGACCGTGAATGAACGGAAATTGGCCATTTTTTTTATCTCTTTCTTGTTGTCGCTGACAAAAGTAAACTTTAAAGTCTCCCAGTTCATAAACAGATAATTTTTTGGGATGACAATTTGAAAAAGTTCATGTTTATATATTTAAATACAGTCGATGCAGCTCTCGATGTTAAAAATTGGTTTAATATCATTCTCTTTAAATGAAGTGCACATCAGGCAGCACTTACGTCAAATTGTTATCTTTAATGTTAATCGTGTGTAACTTTATCAATTTACTACCCACTTTGACGGAAATGTCACATAATTGTTCTCAAGGATTTTATTTTTTATTTCCTAATAGCAAGAATTGCCTTTCAAACTATAAAGAATACAGAATTGCATCTGTTTATTTTAGCTTCCAATTTGACTCATTTTTTTTCTTCTTTTTTTTTTACTTTGATTTTTCCACCTATAGATCCTAGAAAAGCAATTAGTTATGTCAATAGGTCAAACTGTCACAGTGGTGACAAATATCTTAATATACACATATCATTCTTTGTCCTCTCTCATTCCTTATTCCTTTTTCACATTTTCCCCAAATCCGTTAAAAGCGAATCAGATAGTCTCCGAATCCAGAACAAATTTGTATTAATCTTCAGAGCTAGCAGCAATTCAAACATAGACCCATCAGATATATACATACAGTATGGTAAACGACTTGGCAAGACCAGAAAATATCTACAAGTTACTGTACATATCTATTAAGGTTTGCATCATACATTATAACAAAGTGCCAGGCTTCTTCTCTCTAGCCATAAAAGCTAGATTAAATCATCTTTTACAACAGTGCACCTCTTGTAATTTTCTGTCATTAAAACCGGCAAATGGGCATTGGGCTTTACATGTGGCAATTTAGACATGTATGTCTAGATAAGACGAGCTCGACACAAATTATCTTCGTGTGAGAAAACACTGCATATAACCGTCAGTATAGAGAGAGATAATTATTATTAAAGAAGCTGTACCTCACAGGTTGAGATGCAGGCGTACAATGAAGACATCAATATACATATAGGCGTAGATGTATACATGTGTATAGTATTATATGTACTGCAAGGATGATAACACTGGTATATGTGATAGTAGAGTTTCAATATATTGGACCAAATACTCTGAGGTTAAAAACAAACTGCAGTGTGGTGCAGGAAATAATTCTTACGGTATCGCGTTGCAAAACTCTGCGTGAAATTATGGCTGAAGGTGCATAATAGATGCTTAATACATGACGATCTAGCCATAGTATTTTCAAGAGAGAGAAAAATTAAGAACCTTCAAAGCTATTGCACAAAATGTGCAAATTTTACAATTATTTCCCTGTATTAGGTAAAAGGGTAACATATGAATGGAATAATATCAATAATACCTTGGAGCCATATTGATGCCAATTTAATAAATTTTAAAGATTTCTGTAACCAATTCCCATCTTATGTTGGTCATTGCTTTATTTGAACATATAATAGAGGGGAGGGGGTGGGGAGAACAGTATATCCCAATACATGGCTGGTTTGGGTATTAATTTAAGAACAGATGTAGAGATACAAATATGGTTGTGTCGATCTTCAAGATGGTAGATTTGGAAGAGACTATAGTGTTTTAGCTATAGTGTTGACCCATACATAGCTCAGTGGTGAGAATGCAGACTGCTAAAGTGTTTACTGACTGTTGCAGAATCGGTAGATCAAGTTGGAGTGCATTTTATACGTTGCATAGATCGAGTTCGTTGAAGGAGGAGTACAGTAAATCCAGTGTTATGTAATTCATATGCATTAAATGCAGAATAACCCAAATTTCAGATTAAAAAAAACATTAGGAACATTGCACTATGAATACTGAAAAATGGCGGACTATTAAAACGTTATATATTCCAAAGTAGCAAATCATTTACAGACAATTATATATATTAATTTAGTAATTAATATTTATAATAGCATGCATATATGTGCAATAACATTTAAGCAAATAACTCCTGCAACTGTTAAGCTATGTAGCTTAAATAATTCCGGAATAAAATGTTTACATACAGTCTGGTGTGTACACTTGTGAATTTTGTTTTAAACTTTGATTCAAATATTTGACAAATATTTGGCTTCATATATGTATACACAGTAAAAACATGTATACATTTTACTCTAAGCACACAAATTTATCAAACCAACATTGTCATGAACCTATAAAACTAATCAAGTATTTATATATGGAGAATAAATACGTTTAAATTATTGATAGTGATCAGTGCAGAACTAAAACTAGAGTGGTTATTAATTCTTTTCAGTGACACAAGTATCTTGTTGCATATATACCAGTACAACAGACCGTAACTTAACCACAGGTTATAGTATACAGCAGCTAGCACAGTAACATTATTAAACCTAGCTGCATGCAGTAAGCAAACTGATAAGATAATGTCACTGGACACATCTACAGAGGAGAACACAGTGTGACATTATCAGACTACTACGAGATGAAAATAGCTCAGCAATATAGTCTAACCTATACACACCAATGCCTTGAGTATACCATACACATGTATGTATTACTGCTGCATGTATACACATATATCAGGGAATGAATGCCACATTGTAAGGGTACAGTACTACATATATATGTAAGAGAGGAGGGCATGATATACCAAGAATCTTTTAATTAGATAATTACCAATTAACACTGCCCCTTTTTCTTGGGAGAATCTCTTAACCACAAAGCCAGTTTACTTTAGATAAAAGAAGCATTCGTGGACAAGACAGATTGTGGGTTATGTAAACAGATTTGACAAGAGACAAACTATACATGTATATAAATATTTATAATTATTACTTATATAGTTCTACAAAATGGATACATACATACAGCTGGATGTCTAGAGGAACCTTTTTTGTTGATTCAGATATTGAAGGATATTCACTCATATCTATAGACAGTCAGAGAGGATACTCTATATCTATAGACAGTCAGAAAGGATACTATATATCTATAGACAGTTCTAGATACTCTATATCTATAGACATGCAGTCAGAGAAGATACTCTATATCTATAGACAGTTCTAGATACGCTATATCTATAGATAGTCAGAGAGGATACTCTATATCTATAGACAGTCAGAGAGGATACTCTATATATATAGACAGTCAGAGAGGATACTATATATCTATAGACATGCAGTCAGAGAAGATACTCTATATCTATAGACAGTTCTAGATACTCTATATCTATAGATAGTCAGAGAGGATACTATATATCTATAGACAGTCAGAGAGGATACTCTATATCTATAGACAGTCAGAAAGGATACTATATATCTATAGACAGTCAGAGAGGATACTCTATATATATAGACAGTCAGAAAGGATACTATATATCTATAGACAGTAAGAGAGGATACTATATATCTATAGACAGTCAGAGAGGATACTATATAGACACTCAGAGAGAATAGATGCTCTCTACATCTAAAAGGCTAATCACTTTTTTTTATATGTAATATATATAGGTTTTCATTGATCAAAAGATTGACAACTTTCATCAGGGCTATATATATCCTGTGATAACAGATTTAACTGTAATGTACTCGATCAGAATCCAAACGTGGTCCTCAAGTACTAGACATTTAACAGGAAATGGATGACAACAACAAAAACATTTTGTATTGACAAAGATTACATGTAAGTACTATATTCCCCTGTATGTTGATGGTACACATAGTCATGTAGTTATTCCAAGTCCAAGACAACAAGTTGAGTGCTGGTATTATTAGGGATCTGTAGCAAGTCTGGTTTTCAAGACTTATTACCTTTCACAGATGTTGAATCTCTTCACTGCTCCTTTTAATAAAGCTAAATTGATGATAAAATTAGCTTCTCAATACTAAGCCTTAATATTAATCTATCATTTTATAAATTGTGATAGCTCAACCTAGCTGGTCCCCAAATATTCATCAGGTTCCACCTCCCTCTCATTCCCCTCCCTCTCATCCTCCCCCCCCCCAAAAAAAAATTGTCAAGATTAGGTTTCTATATACCTATAACTACATTCTATTTCAGGCAGAGCACATTGGGACCCACCTTAAAGTTGACTGTACAGGAACTACGTGCAATGAATTATATGAGTTTTACCTGTTTATATATCTCTCTCTCTGTTTCTTGCCCCCGCCTATTCTCTCTCTTTCTATATATAGGACACCTTAGCAGTATATGACTTATATAATTCATTTTCCTCCCTTCCTCTCAAGGTTAACTGAATCAGGTAGGCTATTTGTAGCTTTCTATATAGGTTAAGTACTTAAACCTTCTTTTCTCGTCATCATATATCACTAACAGGAATATACTTGCTTCCAATTAAAATTCTCCTTCATGCAGATAACACATGTACGACATTGCATTGAGGCAGAGAAACCTGTATAAACTAGTCTCAGCTAAACTCATACATCTAACCCCTTTCACAATATAACGTTTATGTGCTTCCATGTCGCCCCGATTAGCTAGGAGCAAAATCATCTTCTCTGTACACTTGAACTCAATTGTCTGACATTTTCAAAACGATTAAACCCTGAAATGTCATCTTTGGTGAAAGTGCAATGCATGAAGCTATAACATGGAGACACATTTTGAATTTCAGTTAAATTATTACAGTACCTACATATATAACATTATGATATTACACTATGGTTCACATAATTAGCTGCCATAAAATATGCCTCATCAATTGACTGTAAATGTATTTATGCTACATTTTACTTGCATTCGATGACCAAACATTCCAGTCTGTTTTTAGATTCAAGACTGCACTCTGGATTTGGTATATGGCCAGATATAAAATTTACGATTGGATTCTATATTAAAAATTGTTAAATGTGACAATCGGATGTATACCTAATTGCACTATCAAATGATACAATTAGGGAAGCACATTCAATACCATGTATACCTAAACTGCAAATCCATTATAGTTGAGCATATTAATTAAGTCATAATAGGAATCTTGAGATTATAAGCAAATGTTCAAAGGCTTGGAAATTATGCAACAAATGAAACATTGGTACAGTAACATGCTGTGATGTTATAGTCATTTTGTAGCTCCTAATTAACAGGTTATTAACAGTGATTAAAAATATGGATATTTCTATGTCCCATAAATTTATGCATAATTGTGTTGATATTTCATTTCTTTACCTGAACCATTGTTTCTATAATTTTGTCATATTTGGAACACTAAAGTAACAAGTATACCTTCAACATTCTGTCTTTTTGTCATCTGTATCAATTGCTCCCATAATATGCTTAAAAAAAGTCATATATATATATATACCACCCATCCGCCCATGGGCGGAGCAGGCCGAAACTAACGAAGCAGTTTCGCGGAACTGCTACCTGAGAAAGTAACGTTACGCTACTCAAAAACGAAAGCATGGGTGTGGGTCGCACACAAAAGCAGCCCCCAAAATCCCTCCCTTCATATGAAAAGGATACTTATCAGGCTGTTTTAGACTGTAGAACTTCTCTGAAGATCCAAAAGAGTATAATAATCCAAAAATCCATGGTATCCGGGCGAATTCCGTAAGAAATTTTCCAATACGAAAAAACATGTGTAGACACTTTGGATGGTAGAATGAGAAGGAAGGGTGCACAGTGTTAAACGATTACCAGGGCATACTAGGCACGGTAGAATGAGGTGCTAAGGTTGTGAGGAGACAGGTAAGCGAGGAGCGAAGAAAATATATCTATATAT
>JAAAKB020257964.1:0-18852 GCA_010014835.2 Apostichopus leukothele | reverse complement strand
TATGTATGTGTTTTGGGGAGTTTGTTTGAGGAAAAGTGAAGATTTTAAGAAGGGGGGGGGGGGGTGGCTTGATTGCGCGGGGGGGGGGGGGAGCTCTTGATCCCTCTGCTGTCAGTTGTGTTTTAAACTTTACTTACTTGTGAGTGAATTGTATGTTCGTAGACATTGTGAAAGTATAATGTTTTGGTGTAGCCATTCATGTGAAAGAAACAAATTTATGTTCACACTTTTAGGGCTTAACGATTTGTTTTTGGAGCTGCTTTGCAAGGGTTTTTGATTTTGCTTACATTATTGTACATAGCAAAATCACTGCCAAGATAGAAAGAATTACAGTTATCCACTCTCTATTTATTTTAGTTCTAAAATTATTCTTATAAAAAAAATATTAAAAAAAAAACAGTGGAAGAAATATTGTGTGTTTTGAGTTCAATCTATAGAATTTTGAAAGATTTAAATCAGTTTTTTGTTGAGAGTACAGCAATTTTACAGGTAGATTTTGTGTTGAACACTGTATTTGGCAATTCTTTTGAAATGGTGAAATTTTTTTACCGTCAATTTATAAATAAATTCAAACTAGTAATTTTCTTTAATGTTTTTTTTTGTTCCAACAATTTAATGCTCAATGCCTATCTTTCCTTGTTACTTACTGTTAATGGGAATACCTTCAAATAAGGTCACTACTACTTTACACTTTTGAGTGTGTTAATATATCAAAATAATGCAATTCCGAATTCACTGTTCGACTACCAAATTTTATGTGCAGCTAAAAGTTCCATCATTTTGAAAGCTTCTTTATTAAAAATTTTTGAACAGAACAAAGAATGGTTTTGGCTAGAACGATATTTTCGGTATGGTAATTAATGGTAATCGGGTCTCTAGAATCTTGTTGTAGCCATAATTTCTTTGCTTTGTACGGAAAAGATGTGAACGCAAAGGTTACTATTTGTAGCCATAATTTCTTTGCTTTGTACGGTAAAGATGTGAACGCAAAGGTTAAAATTGACAACGATTTCTGGTAAAACAAAGTATTATAGAGAGAAAAACTCAGGAGACTTGTGGCCTAATTTTAAGAACAAATTTACCCGGAAACGCATCGCAAACTACCGTGCAAAGTGAGTATATTTGACAAATTGCTTCACAAATTGCAGCGATGTAGGCAACTGTGCAACAAAGAACTGTAGTATAATTTCAGGAGAGACAGAAATTCTTGAAACGATTAATCTTTTGTACAAAATGTGAACACAAAAAAATATCCTCTATGTGAAGTCAATAATACCACCTGATCTTGTTTCCAAGGCTATTCTGAAAATGTCTGCTGAAATATTTTGGTCTCACCCTTGCTGTGAATTTTTATTTTAATAAGAAATAGAAGGAAGAAAGAAGGTCTTGTGACCTGAACAAGGAATCTTTTAAGCGGGATTTATACTGAGGATTCTTCCGTATGAAAATAAAGCAAGGGGTCCGATAATGTGTGCTAGACAACTGCAACAAAAATCCTTGTACAGTAACCTTGATAAGCCCTCCCTTCTAATCAAGCCAAGGTAACCGAATACGCTCAAATTAAACAGCTTGAACGGATAATGCAAAGTGACCAGTTTTCATGCTGATTACCCCTGAAGAGGTTCAGCCATTTTGTGCCCAACTGGTACGGTAATGCGTGAGCATTTATCATAATGTATTTACAGGGTCATTACAAGTCTTATATGCTAATAGTTTATAACTGTTACACTTACTATTCAGTTGGAATCGGTAGTGACACCCAAAACAATTCAACTCAAATGATTGGGCTTAAACAAACGTTCTTGGACTTATCGACGCCACCGTTGTTATATAGAAAAAGATTTTAGCTACGTTAAGTCAATATTACCCCTAACCCCTTATTTCTTAAGTGCTAAATGAGGGTTAAATACCAAAGAATGGACTAAATGCCCTAAATCCTTACGTTAATCACACAGTTCCTTCACCTTAATTGATAATTAAAGTCCCGCTTGGAAGATTGAATACTTTGTTAATTGAAAGCTGTTATCGTTGTCCAAGCGGTTGCCTAAGTAAACTATTTAAGTATAATCGTAATATATAATGTAAATAGTCCTTGTATAGGAACTGTAAGGGTCATTAGCACCGTCCTATACGTTCTTGGATCGCAGCTAAATTTGGTGCAGTTGAGGCAGCCACTTATGTAGATAAGATTGTATGTGTCCATGTAACAGCCTTAACATACAAAGGGTAGAAATTAAAGAAATGAAGAAAATCAACGCATGCAATTGGTCTACACACAATAATCTTTTACAAGCGTTTCATTATGGGATGACCGTTGCTGTATAGCGCCATCTTTTTGCAAAGTTTCATTTACGTATTTAGAAGACATTAATCAGTTTAACTAAAATTTTATACACGTCATTATGGTCAGTGATTTCTCTGGACAATACCGACTGCTGCCAAGTTCAAACTTCAAGTGACCCTGTTGGCTTGTTCAATGCCCTAATCTTGTAGATCAATGAACAATCTACACTTGAAATGAGTAATGAGTTCCTTATAAAAAAAAAAAGCGCTTATGAGGGCTGTTTATGATCAGTGGCGTGTGCAACGGAGGGGAAGAGGAGGGGAAGGGCAGAGTAATTGGACGATGGGGGCCATGGCCCCATATCCACCACCAGTCGAGGAATTCTTTCCATTCAGACGGGAAGAATTCACTCCTCCGGGCCTAGAACGCTTTGAGGCACGGATCCAGCGTGTGTACAACCCCATTTAAACCTCACACAAAACCTACAAGTAGTTATTAACTGAGCCTTGCGTTTAGACCTTATGATAGACCTCTTTATAGTCTAAATATGCCTCAGAATGCACCATTTGACATCCGAAGTCTTATTGGGGGGGGGGGGTGGAGGTCGAGGGGAACCAACACTCCCTTACACGGGAGCCGACTTCAGCGTTCAAAGGCCACATCCCTCTTTTATAAAATCCTGGATTCACATCTGGCTTCTCGGCAGATGTTCATGCACCCACCTATTGATTTAATGCTAACGTAATTTTAAATATAAGTTTATTTTGCTTTCTTTTGAATGTTCAGCGTGGTATTCTATATGGGGCTATAGAGTAGGACTTTACTCAGAGATCATTTCAATGCATGTTTTTGCAACCACAATGTATATAACACGATAAACGGCAATATACAATATCCTCGAATTAGCATGGGTATTGAGAATACCCATACGGATCTAGTATATGTAGGTTAGTTCGTAAAAGGCAAGGCGAAACACCCTATCGGCAACTCGAAACAAACAAAGAAATACATAGACAGGGTTGACAATGCCAATAACTAAGATTTGAAATGTTTTGAGGTCAGTCGACAGACTATAATATATCTATTATTTATTAACATCGTATATACACTGGTGTGTGATTGTGGGAGGTGGTGAGGAGAGGATTCACTCTTTATGACAATCAATACCACTCATACATGTTTACATCCCATTCACTGCATACTTGGGTTAAAGTACTTTTATGACGTGTGTCAACATACAATATTTCGGTAAACTTGAAAGTAAAAAATGAAACATTACCAAGATTATTTTCTTTTTTCTCTCTTTTCCTACAACTGAATCGACAGAGCAGATCATTGACAGGTTTCGTTTTCAGTGTGCACTGACCTAAACAAATTTAACATCAATACAATTCAACTTTTCATTAAAAGAATATATTTCCGAATGTACGAATTGAGAAGAACACATCTTCTCTAGCCGAATTGACGTCGTAAAACCGAATTATCGAAGTGAAACCGTCCACGATTTATCAACACAATATAACAGCCTTCGCAATAAATAAATTTATTTGTTATATTTTTGTCAATGATAATTTACTTGTTTGTCTTCGATGTCTTGAAGGGATGACGTTGTTCAAACTGCGGTTCTATCACGGCTTTGATATTCCCAAAGGGGACGCGAAAAAAATCCGCTGACGTATTGTATATAGAGCTGGAAATAATGTTAAAGGGTGAATAACCCCACACATCACGCAACCTTTGTTTGTCGCGCCTTGCGGGTATCTCTTTGCTACGGAAGAGCATAATGAACTTTAATAACGAAGCTGTCATAGACACGGCTTCAATTTGAATGCAGCAAGTGACGAAATATTCACGACAATATCTACTGTGAACCCTCTAGATTTTGTATAATATATTATGAAGTTATATATGAAGTTTAAAGCAAGGTAACGCCTAAGTTATAATCACTCTTCAGCTACCTATAAGAATTTTTTACCCGAATTGCTGTTCATTGACAAAAGTAAAGCTTTTCCAAGTATAACTAGATAAGAGTCAAACTTCAAACGGTTAGATTGAAAGATTTTCTTTCATTGAAATAATAAAGAGAGTAACAAAATGACAGTAAGATTTTTCATGTAAATTAATGATACCTTTAAGGCATTGTTTGCTTACATTGTGTATACGAGTTTTTTTTATTTATTTAAAACTGTGCCATGCCGGATCGGCGGAGCCGGGGCAAGGGGTGGGGGAGACGTATCCTACACTCTCAGTGGTTCCCTTGAATGTTCTCTTTTTACATAAAACTTGTTGAAATAAGAAGTATACCCTTTTCTATTCCATAATTAAAAAGCGCCTTCTTGTTGAAAATTAAAACAAAAGATATCTAAACAGTACCCTTAATTGTATAAACCTAACAGCTCTGTGAGATTAAAAGTGCCATTTTGTTGCTGAATTAAAACAAAAACTAATTAAAAGTTGCCCCGTTGATCAAAAGCTTAAGAAAATAGCAATTGTAAGAGTGTCCTCTTCCCAAAAACACATTAAAATACTAGAATTTAGATTGGGTTTCTGAAACGATGGCCCCTCAAGGTACCTGTATCTACGGTGTTTTGTGAAGCAGTTGAACAACGGACCGCTGACTTATTGTTGGTAATCTCTAACGTCGTTTCATATCGTTTCGTTTTGCTTGCTTTTTTACCGTAGCTTTTACTATTGCTGTCCAAGGGGGTTACAATAAATCAAAGATTCATTTTACTGACTTGAAAATATGGTACTTCGCTGACCTACTTTCTGACTTCCATAAGTTCATGAATTTCGTGAGGTACCACAGGCTGCAGCAGATTACGAATACTTCGAAAATGAATGGAAAAGTGACTTGAAGGTGTAGAAGTCATTTTTAATTTGAAGCGTTATTACATATATGCCGGTATACCCAAACGTGAAAACGAAGCTGCTCTAAACTTGAACTGCACCTGACATCACCCACACAAGAGTTCGTCTCTTTATTCTCACACCAGACATAATGACGTTTGTGTGACAATGACACCCAAGTTACACCATCTTTAAACAAGGAAGATCCGATTCTGACAAGGCTAGTTCTAAATTTAACGGGATGAAATCACTCAAATTGGATTAAACCTATGACAAGATAATAAATAGCACAGATGCGTGAATGCCTCTTCACTTAACGCCATATAGGTCACCCGCGCTGTCCTATATATGGAGAAAACGATAAAAGTTCCCCGGTAAGAGTAAATTTGTGCCTATCGCTTATAGAGGGTTTTTCTGATCAAGGGTCATCAAATAGAACGATTAACTGGAGAGTATAAAGCATTAGCAATCCGAACCTCTTTTTTCCGGACACTGATTTATCCGGATCAGAAGTCCAACTAATCCTCCATAATACTGCGTCGTGATGTAACGTTTACATCTCTATAGCTGGTCTTGAGACGAAATCCGATTATACGATCATCTCTATAAATGAACTGGAAGCTCCACATATATCCATACACAGGGATGTGCCCACTCTGGGCGGCACTGGACGGCCCCGCCCAGCACTAAAAATTACCGCCCAGCACTGTCTTAAAAATCGTAAAATCCCGCCCAGCACTATTTTCATCTAAAATCCCGACATTCCTAACAATATATTCAACATTAATTGGGCCTAGGCTATGCCAAAATCATACAGACTAATAATGCATCAGTTACGCATGCGAGAAACATTACTTATGGCTCTCAATCGGTCCTTTGTAAAATCTCTTCGAAATCAAACTAATAACTTTTACCAGGTACGTAATATATTTCACTAAAAATTTTTTTAAAAAAATGTTTATTGTTAGCAAAACTAGTACTTGTGTATCAGTGCTTAAAAAGCTACACAAGTGCCAGCATTTGGCATCTGAGCACTTTCAAAATCGATACCCCCTCCCCTTAGACCCTTCCCCCAGGACAGCGATCAGTATACCCAGCACTCACAAATCCTGGGCACATCCCTGGTTTTGTATTATTTTCTCTTGTTCAACCTTTCTTTTATCTAATTTTTATCTTACAGACTTATCCTCATGCTCTTCATATCCGGTTGTTCTCTAGCGATTTGTTCTCTACTGCCCTCTACACTTCCCATCATCCTCTTCAGTGCTCTAACAGGTTACATTCTCAGTGTGGACATATCCGGTCTTGCACACTTTGCAGTAGAGAAACTAATCAGGTTGTTAAAGAAACCAAGGAGTACCAGTTCACAGACGGTCAACGGTGAGGTCGTGTTCGTCCAACACGACAGTCACTGGGTGCTGGTGGTAGTACACCATGCGGTACTTGTGGTTTTCACAGGAGGCGTCACCGTAGCGATGTTCTATTATTCTTCTGCTTTTTCCAACACGGTCTGGCAAATCCTTGGGATCAGCATCATCGTCGCGGCTAAATTAGAGACTGTGCTTCGTCAGTGTCAGCAGGTTTACGTGTTTGGTCTCTTCCGGAATTGTCTGTATCCCAGAGATGTCAACCACAGGGAGAAATTCAAGAAGAGGAAAAGAAAACTGAAATTTATCGGGGTCTTTCATAAATTTGTCATGAACTTTGGTGAGTCCATATAAAACTCTTTATATGTACGCCTGACAGTGTAATGTTCCAAGTGGGGGCCGGGAGGGGCAGTGGGGCTTCATGATTATTGACCACTATTTTATATTTATTTATAGCACTTATAGTTTCAGATGCAGCCTTGAGGGAATGTTCAATTATATGCATTCGTATAATGATCTTACGATACCCATCAATTGTTTCATTTTTTTATCTAGACCTTCAAAGTTTCAAAGACTCTCCTTCATATTTAAACACAGATATTTTTATTTTCAAATGTTTTAGCTCTTTTGATAAGAGATTTCATCACTGAGTGTAGATATTCTTTGCAGCACCACTTTCATCTAAGGTTTACAGTAAAACCAAGCCTTTAAAATGACATTAAAATATTGCATTTGCATGGTGTTACTATATATGCTCATCTACAACAATATTTTCAGGATCTTTGCAAAAGATATTCCTTATAAACCCTAGTATTTTTATTACTATTTTGCTATAATTGTGTTTGGTGTGGATAGAGCAGCTTACATTTCTAGGGTTCGGAAAGACCACCAAATGAGTGGAGTGCATCACTCTTCTCCTTCTCACCCTCCCTTCCCTTCCCCACCCCATCCCCACACCAATAGTCTATTTATTCCGTTGGTGAAATTGCAGATCTTGCTGTGTACCCAATTGTTAGGCCATGGAACACTAGATAGGGATAATTTGCATTACTTGTATTTGCTAATTATGTATCTGAATTAATTAATTATGTTTAATTCCTCTCTTACAGTTATGCCTGTCATAATGGTAATATACATATCATTGGGCATCAGTGTGTCTGCAGCGACTGGTCCGTCGTTTAGTCTTGCACTCGGAAGCTGTAGAGCCTTCAGATGGGTAACTAGCTTCAGAGATATTTTAATCGATTCATTTATCTGCTGTAAACTGACTTTCTCTATGAAGTAGGTGGCTACGCATTAAACCAGCTACTTTGATTCTTTTATTCTGAAATCCCACCACATTTTGCAAATAATGAATGAGAAGGTAGGATTTGATGTTTGCAGGTGGTTAATACTAATATGAAATTTTGCCTTGACACCAAATTCTAGTTTACCTACATGTAACTCTAAAAGGTAACTGAATCAAACCTTCCTGTCACTGATTTGAAAGGCCTGTGTAAGTAGAACTTGCAGTCAGGGATCTGACAAAGAGCTTTGCCAATTAGTGAGAGATGGGTTGGGAGAGGAGGAGGGAAGGACGGGAATGAGGTTCCAAGTGGTTTTGTGTAAATGACCTCGATTCCATTCTCATCAAACATATGTATTTAGACAACGGTCGGTGTGTCATAGTGTCCAATTTATTTCCATTCAGATCTGGCATAAATGACCTCGATTCCATTCTAATCAAACACATGATTTTAGACAACGGTAGGTGTGTCATAGTGTCCAATTTTGTTTTCATTCAGATCTGGCAGAGCACAAGCAACTCCCTTTTGGAAATCTCTGTGGTCCATTTCGTCAACTCCGTCATTCAACCGTCGCCGACGTCGACCTGGACCTCGATGGGTCTGGGCCTCCAGTTGTTGGTGGTGGGGCTGGCAAGGGATCGTCTTTTCCAGGTTCTTCATAAGCTCTACACTTACCTGACCATTCTGGTCACCTCCTACACCGTCAAGAAGCAGCGACGTTCCTCTACCGTCCCTCTCATCGTGGTATCTGTGTTCCTATTTCCATTCGTATTTCTTCTCATTCTGATTGCCGGTGCGTTGTCCGCTCCCATTTTGCCTCTGTTCACCTTACCGGTAATCCTCGTTGGGTTTCCAAGGCCGATGCGCTTCTGGCCTGGAGGGGTGGGAAACTCAGCCAGTGTCTGTAGGGACACAATTTTCTACACGGAGATGGTACCCCAACTGGTGGCAGCATTTCAGAAAGCACTCTCTGCAGGTAGTCTGGGTAAGTTTTGTCTTGGTTGCTTCTTTGTGTCTTGTTCTTGTTTTCTCATGTTTATTTACTCCAAATACTGCATCAATTTTTGCATAATGAAAACATGTAACCAGCTGGTAACTTGACCCTAATCACTTAATTGTAATTAAAAAAATTCAGCTGTCATCTTATAAGTTAGGGAACCATGTAAAGGTATGTCTAGTGTGTAATTTTGTAAACTTGTGCATTTTGTAGAAAATTGTTGAATTGACCACATATGATAAGTTGTCAATTAAACATTTTGCAGAGAATTGTTCAATTACTCAGACGGAATGAAGTGAACAATTTAACATTTTGCACAAAAATGTTGAAAATTGACGAGATATGATTAGTTGTCAATTAAACATTTGCAGAAAATTGCTCTTAACTGGAAAAAAACCTGTTGTTCAGCACAAACGGCGGGTTTACGGATGCAACCTATAGCTAATGGACACTTTCACGGCATGAATACTCTGTTTAGATTCGCTTTTCTTCTGGAGACAAAGGAAAATAACTAGCGAGTTGTGAATTATGAAGCATGCTGTTGGCTCTGGTGCAGAAAATGATATAACCTGTTCTAAAGTTGATCTAGAAGATGTAAGCTTAAGGTTAATTATTTATAAAAACAAAGGTTTTATTTTGTCATATTTTCTTATGTTTGTCTCTCTCTCTCTGAACTTCTCATATAGGTGCACCTCAACCAGGTTACCATTATATACTCAGGTTTCAAGACAGGATGGTATGGGTACAAATCATGGAGTGTGGCTTTGGGTATTACTCATTAAGTGTCAAAGGTATGGAACTACAGGAGACTTCTTGCCACACCGTCGAAGCGTCAGAACTTGAAGCACAGTTTGAAGTTGCCTTCGAGAACGAGCTCGTTGGTTGTTGTTCCCTGAACCCCTATATCGCTCATACCATGACCCCAATGGACGTAATCAATTTTAAGACCTACTCTGATGCCAAGAGCACCCTCACAGGTATCATCGACTCCCCCGATACCTTGACTAGGATCAACGCGGCATTTTACAAGACCCTCCTCTGGGTTCTTGTCCGACATGTCTTAGAGAGGAAGGATTACAGTCCCAGGAAATCATCTTCCAAGTCTTTGCAAGGGAGGATACCATTATCAGTCTCTTCCCCATCAAGATTAGATGGAGTGAAATCGAGAACGCTCTCTGCTGCGTCTCATCAGCAAGCAGACTCCAAGAAGGTGACTCAGATACGTGAGCCATGTCCGAGTAAAGACAGTGGCCATCCGGAATCGTCTCAGTCGAGACCTCACAGTGTCATTTCTTACGAGCTGAAGAAGTCTTCCTCCTGGAGTAGTCTGGGAAGCTGCAGTGATGATGATGGCGGCTTAGAGATGGATAAAGTCCAACCAGAGAGAAGAGACGCCGAGAGCAGGCCGACCTCCGATGACCTGTTCGATGACCTCCCAGGTACGGTCAAGGTGGAAGACGAAGAGGAGGATCTCTTGAGGGAACTGGAGTTTGGACTGCCTGCTGTAGATAAAGGTATTCCAAAGCACGGAGGTGAAGATTCCAGAAATGTCCAGCAGAGAGGAGTAGGTATCAAACTGGCCAACTCTATCCAGTTTAAGTCACCGCACTCTTCAAGATTGAGTCTACCGTTTAAATGGCGGGAAATTCCCATCGATCCGGGGACATTACAACCCCTTCTGGGTAATTTCTCCACTGATTGGTTTAAGAGCGTCCTCCTCCACCTCCAGCTGGAATCAGATGGGAAATCCTCGCAGGAGGTTGCGGATGAGATGACTTCTGATCCGGCTCTCCTAGAGATGTATTCCTACCTGACGACGGCCTGCCACTTGGTCCTCTGTGGAGACGGCTTGCTGGGGGGCAAGAATGGCCCTTGGCATGTTTACAGGGCTTATTGTGGTGACCCTCCTTGGTCTCCTCACTTGGAGTGGATGTCTGAAGATGGAGAACTCTTTTCTATAGCAAAGCAAGCTTTCAGGTCAGTGATTGTGTCTTTCTCTGATTAGAGTTCTTTAGATGCAGTCCACTCTGCTATACATTTAGCAGTCTCATTTGTTGCATTCATACTAGTCCTTTAACAGATGTGAGGAGGGAGGGGGGGGGGAAGGTTGCTGGTGAAGTGAATGGTTGAGTGCCTAGTGTATGGTTTGGAACCTGATCTACTGTAAGTAGGGAACCATCAGCTCATTTGGTAGGAGCTCTGGATTAACATCACCTTCTATCAAACCTTTTTCCAAGAAGCATTCACAATAGGCAATTGGGTTCATTTTCAGTCTTTTTTCTTCTCTGAGACGACCACTTCAATGCCTCCACCACTTCATGTAGCTCGGCATCTAAATGGAAAGGGGGCATAGGAGGGGGGGGGGATTGTTACAGTTGAGAATCTGTAGGTATGGCTTGACCCAGGGCTAGAATACCTGTACCAAGATAAGCTGGCTTAAAGTACCCTTTACTTGCACTTAAAATGAATGTTGTATAGTTGCTTCAAGTCTGATTAGCTGTGAGCACTCAAATCCAACATCCAGTGATACCAATAAATTTGTAAATTGAAGGCCTCCTCGATCACCAATGCTTTCTGCAAACTTTTATAAGTTTGGGAAGGTGGGGGAAAGCACCAACATTTCAAAGACTGTGTTAGACAGTATGCTGTTTGTTTGTTACATTTCTGGACAGTTTAAAATGAAATGCAAATATTTAATTTATAAAGCCATGAACCTGGAAGCCTGCTTTAAAAGACCAAATATATATGACCATGAATGTAGTGGCATATTAAGGTCTCTGGACCTCCTTTTAATAATATTTTTTATTACTATTAAGCAGTTGCTACAAGCATAATTTTGATCATTGCAAGGTACACAGTGAAAGTTTTTTCGTATGCTTCAGGTGGGTGGAAACCTTACTTTTTTAGCCAATGTTTTCTTAATATGCACCACCATTTTGGTAGTTATTCTGGTATATACTGATTGCTTTTCGAGAAATTCTGCCGCACTGTGCCATGCAACCTTCGACTAAAGGAAGGGGACACATTGCATTAACTAAGCTAATTTTGTTTTGTATATTTTTCTTACGATCATTTTGTTGCCCTTCAGATCTCTCCTTTGACAATGATGATGATTTAGTAATGTATGATGTGAAACAAGGGGAGGATTCTTTGTGCTTTCTTTGGTCTTGGATCTTTAAGTGGAAGATACAAAAGAGTAGGTGAAGCTTGGTGAATCAATCAACTAGGATGGAGTGAAACTAGTGATTATTCCTCTTGGTATACCTACATTGTAACAATTGTCATTGTGGATGAATGTTCTGGTCAGCCATTAATTTAATTTAAGTCCAATACCTCTTTTCGTTCCTCTTGACAGGCTGGCATTCAAGTTGGCGTACGACCAGATCGTCCTCGGCGAAGGGGACGAGGATGAGGATCTGATAACGAACCTTGAGGACTACGAGAGCAACTGGTATTTAGGGAGCGATACTGACGAGGAGTGGAAGGAAGCCATTAAACGACAAAAACCAGAACTCTTCTCGTTAATGTTTAATCCACAAGAGGTACGTGACAGAGTTAGCTTACAAATAGTGGCTTTCACTAGCTGTAAGAGGTTGCAGAGGAAGAAGGGGACAAGAAGGGAGGGGAGATGAAAGGAGGGGAAGGCAGGGGAAAAGTGGACGAAGTTAAGAATATTGCATAGTTTAAATATTTCAGTCTTACAGACCAAAATTTTTTAGTAGCAAAGAAACATTCTTTAAGAAACGGAGCAAAAGTTAAGAAGATTATAAATATTGAATCTAGACTGTCAGTTTCCTTCCTTCTGAAATGTGTTGTATTGTGTTACATGGCTGATTGCAGGGTTAATGGTAGTATGGGAAAAGATAGGACAACTGCCAGAATAAAGTATGATAATTACCTGAATATAATCATTTTAGTTTGTCGTAGTACGTAGCTGGTCACCTTTCATAACTCTAGTCTAGCTTGCCAGATCCAATAGAGTTT
Organism: Apostichopus leukothele; assembly: GCA_010014835.2. Classification (NCBI taxonomy): domain Eukaryota; kingdom Metazoa; phylum Echinodermata; class Holothuroidea; order Aspidochirotida; family Stichopodidae; genus Apostichopus; species Apostichopus leukothele. The sequence goes on along the minus strand of JAAAKB020257964.1, from coordinate 6,084 downwards.
ACTGGTGCAATGTTTTGTAACCATCCAGGAAATGTTGTTCCATCCAGAGAGTCCCAACAAGCTTAAAATTATTGGCAACAGTTTCTTAGTCCCGATTAGGTCTTTTCGTTTAAACACAAAAAAGCTGTCCAAAGACTTATAAACTTGTTATTGCTACAATAAACTCACAAATAGTCTCTGCTCAAATACATTTGATAGTAAGCAAAACCAGTCCGATAATATACTCAAAATACTGCTTTAACTTAAAGCCTTCTAATATCTGAGAGGTGATGACATGATCACAAGATTTGTTTCCGTAAAAACACCACTAAGCGCCACTGAAACAATAGCAATATCAATGGGTCTGATAGTGTTGTTCTACTGCTCAGTTTTATATTTCAAGTCTTGTTTGTTTCTCTCTACCCACTAGAATACTTACCACGGTAGAGTTCTGAGTCACCAGCCTGTGATGGCCTACGTCGGCAGTTTGAATCAAGAGATGGTACGAGCGTTATGGTCATCCTTATCGCTGGAGTTACTCTACATGACCAACGACGACGAAGAGAGGTACAGCATCCAGGCCCACCCGATCATCCTGAGAAACCTCACTGTCCAATCCGCTGATCCACCCCTCGGCTACCCCATCTACGCCTCCCCGCCCATCTCAGTTCCGACTCTCTGAAGATAATATCATCTGTGCAATAGGTTTTTTGCCTTCTTTTCTCGTTTGTCATTGTGTAAAGATCTACACTATATTTTAACATTTTTAATTTGACATTCTCATGACAAGGGATAGGAAAAGATATTGAGGGAGGGGGCAGGTAAGGGGATAGAGTATAAGTGTTCTTAGGTGGTCTAATGTGCCTCCATTAGATAACAATAACAAAGGTGAAGTTCTTTATTTTGTCAATTGTTAAATAATACTTTTTAGTTACAACAATATATTTAGATTTCTGGTGCAATGGTACATTCAGAATAGATTAGTCTTGTAATCTAAAGACAGGAAAGTTTGAAAAACCAGAGAGGGGATAGGAGAGAGAAGAGGAGGAAGACATAAATGAAATGAAGGGTAGGGGGAGCAGGTGGGGAGCAGGGCAGCTTATATTTGTAAAGTATTAAAAGGCTTACAATATTTCTTTCTAAGCATTTTAAAGAAATTGATGGAAAATTCGACTTCCCCAGCTTTTTAAACTTTTATGCAAGAATGGAAAGTAGTAAAATTGCAAATTGTGTTCAAAGTTTTAAGTTCTTAAGTTTTGAATAGATGACGATGTAGTTTAATTTAAATAAGCTATCTTTGATAATGGAGGTTGAACAGATTCATGTCCTTGTCTTGAGTAATTAAGAGAAATTATTAAATGAAATATTGATGAGGACCTCTATTTATTCCACTGGTGTGAAGGAGAGCTTTTAGTGAAGGCTTTGCAGAATTTCAAATCAAACAGAATCATGCACAAGTTGAGATTAAGTAATCCACGGCAATAACGCATTTGACATAAATCAGATTATTTAGTAGATCCATGGTATTCAAACTGGGTCTTGCATTCCTTTTTAAGGTTGCCAAAATATTCAGAAACAACGATTGTCAATATTTGTGGGATAAAAAGCCTCTCAACGTAGATTACGTCAAAAGGTTTAAAATATGACACCAGTTTGACACTAGTAATCATTTAGAAAACAGTCAGATGGGACGAGGATACCTGTTCTTTGTAGACCTGTTCCCCAGGACACAACATCCCTCATTGGAGGGTCACCAATATAATCAAGGTGAAAATTATGTTCGTCAAGCAAAATCGTTTGAATACCAAAGAAGTAGACTATGAATTGTTGTAGAAGATGCATCCTGGATTGAGCTAGGAAACTAATAATCCAGGTGTTTGCAACGTTTTGCTGTTCAGAATTAATTTGCCAAGAAACATGCCAATAATGGTCACCTATATCAAAAATTACACATTTATATTTACTGCTTCTATGAAATTCTATTTTCCAGACAAAAACATGTCCGATCATCTGTATATTTTTTGGCAATAAACTCGAGTACTAACACCTGCAGGTAAATACCTGTGGATACTTCTAACAGTTTAAAGGCCTAATTTTTGGGGATTATACACCTTTAAAAGAAAAACACATAAATTGGAATGTGCAAAATGTTCTTTGTATGTCATAATGTTGTTTGTCAATTTCATCAGTATTATTGCCCCAAATATGCTAGTTTGCCTCACAAAAAGTTCATTCGAACCCTAACCTCAAGGAACACTTTACTGCCAACTCTCAACACATTTTCCCTCATTCAGAGAGAATTCGTCAAATTTTATCAATCTCTAAATCTGTGAATAATGCAGAATATTCTCATAACCTCCAAAGAACACTTTGAAAACATTTTAGCAATTTTTAAAACTTTGAGGCCAGTACCAAAGCCCTTTAAGAGCCGTTATCCTTCTAAATTCTTGAATTTTGTTTAATTGAAAAGTTGCCTTGAGAGCAAACCACCTTGAAATTTTCAATTCTTTTTAATATATATATAAATAAATATGTATGTATGAATAATATATTCATATACTGTAAAATATATTTAGTAAATATAATTTTCTAACTTATAGCTATACATTTGTAGAATTCAGTTTTCATATAGTGACTTTTCATGGTTAATATCAAATCGTTACCCCATTTGTAACTGTCTTTGACTGTTACTATGTATACAGTATGACTTATACATGTGCATCACTGCAGTATTGTATTGTTCCACAGTACATCAGTTTATGGTTGTATGCACTATCGAACATGACAGAATATAAATGATTACTACTGAGTACATACACTTGTGTTTCATTCATTAAAATGTTGTCTTACGCCATTCATGTGTTGTCTAACATGTTCTTAAGTTTTTGACACGAAAAAAGGAAACTTTAAAAAATTGCCCTTATATGTCCTAAAAATGGAAGAAATTGTTGTTTTATTTTATAATTTCTTTTCAAATCTACTTTTACTTTTTTCTTCTATTTTGCTCGTCTCCCTTGGAAAATGATTTTCGTACATGAGCATGTAATGATAATTTGACATAAACACTAGTATCAAAACTTGATATACAAAGAACTTTTATCTGGGCCATTAAAGCTTTTCTCTCCATATCAAGAGTTTATACTCACCAATGAAGTACTGCCAAGGTTAGTTATAATGATTTAAGGAGTCAGGTTAAAAGTTTCTATTTCACATATATATTTAACATATAGATATGACATTTCAATGAATACCATCCCCCATACAGATAGCACAGTTACTCCAGTCACTGAATCTTTTTGAGCTGCAAACAGTTACTAGTAATGATGGAATTGCCTCGACCCTAAGCATGCAATCATTAATTTACTTTAGCTTTATTAATATGAAATCACAAGATTTATTTACTATATTTTATCTATACCTTACTATTACTCAAGGTCATTTTAAGCATTGCCACCAAATATGCTAGAAATTAATAATGATCACTTAAGCTCAAACGTTTCAAAACAAAATTTTACTATAAGAGCATTTGCCTTCACTGATTGCCTTTGAAGTAACCTGGAGGGTTAAAACATGAATTGTGGCTGGAACCCCCCTACCCCCCCCACCCCCCAAAAAGTGTTAGCAAGTTGGCATATCTTTAAAAACTGCAATCATCCCTCCATTATACCAAGAGTCAAATGAATGGACCTTGATTGCACAAATGATGCAAATGCAACAAAAGGCCTCATCACACTGCACCCGGCATGAACACTGCTAACATTATAGTGAAGCTATTTAAGAATTCAAATTTTCTATGATAATGTCCTCAACATATATCCCCTAATTAGCTTCGAATTTGCATTCGGTTGCACCTTTGTATCCCTCCACGCCATACAGCATTTCACAAGTCGTTTGATACCAATTAAATCCAATTGATTGCTCCCAGTTTATAGTAAAATACCATTTAAAACAATGCAGAAAATTTAGTGTCCCATGAATTCAATGAACTTTTTTCTGTCATTTATAAATCTTATGCCAACTTTCATCATATTTAGGTAGTCACTGGACTGTCTTTGAACAGCCATGTATGATGGTATACCACATGTATGGTACAGACAGCCATGTATGGTATGTATATATAGACATGGTGCAACCATGGTACAGCCAGCCATGTACGGTATATAGCCATGGTACATGATGCAACCATGGTACAGACAGTCACGTATGGTATATATATATATATATATATAGCCATGGTACATGGTGCAACCATGGTACTGACAGACATGTATGGTATAAATAGCCATGGTACAGACTGCCATATATGTTATATATATATAACCATGGTACATGATGCAACCATGGTACAGATTGTCACATATGGTATATATATAGCCATAGTAAATGATGCAACCATGGTACAAACAGCCATGTACTGTATGGTATCTCATTAAAGTATAATGATATGATCAGCAGTGAGGTATATATAGAAGATGACATGTATATACAACGCTACACTTTCCAAAGCATCAAAGGCTGTCCAAATCCATGATACAAAATTTGAATGAAGAATTCCATTATCAAACCTTATTGAAATATATCAAAATATAGAAAGGTCATTAACAGAGAGAATATCTTCCATCAAACAACACACCAGTAATATCTCTGGTAAGTTTTTAATTTTTGAAAAAAAATTAAAAATTCATCGCTCCTTATCTGTTCTTTCTTCTTTGTAAAGATATTTTATAAACCATGATAGATATACTGTGAGGAGACTGATCGCCGCCAGTCCACAGTGTAGACCACTTAACAGAACTTATAATTTAGGATTCATATCATATACCGTGTAGGTATTACTAATGCACATTTTGAAAATTAAACCGTAACCTTAAATTGATGAAAAATTTCAGCAAGTGGACCAATGAATCATAATTTAAATAAATGAGTTCTTTTTTATTTATTGATCATAATTACTCTTCTTACTTTTAATATCTTGTTATAATGAATACATGCAGTCAGCAATCTCAAGGTTGGTATTTGGACTTGATGAAGGGACATATGGCTGGACTCTATCATCTTTCTGATAACAGGCTTTGATGATCACGACTTTTATTCCGTACTCTGACCAGAAGAAGAAAAAAAATAGACTGGTTACGAAAATTGCCCTGGATTGGTAAATATATTAGCCAAGGCGAATCTTTTTACAACTTAAATAACTTTTATGGTTGTCCAAACAGCAAATCTGGTCCAATAAAAAAATAACAACAAAGAATGACCAATATGTACGGTGTAGTAGAGAGAGGTGTAGACTTGGTGAAGAGAACACCAGCTTTGGGACTGTAAAACTCCCCTTTGGATGGACCATAGGCCTACCACTTTTCTTTGTTTTATTTCTGCAAAGTGATGGAGGGTGATACATATTGATAATTTCACCTATATTTTGGGGTATTCATAGTTACAATATGGAAATTGAATTTAAAACTGTTAGTAGTCTGCTGAAAAGGATAAAAAGGAAACTGCTCTTTGGCCCTGTTAGCGCCATGAAAGTAAGTTGTTGCTCGTAACCATGACAAAGCTAGCTGCTTTAAGTGATTGTATATGACCAGTAGAACATTGCAACAACTGTCTGGCTTAATAATATGTTTTGGTCGATAAAATTTGCTCTAAGTATCAGTGCTGTTATTTAAGTGCTTGCATATGACAAGAAATGATGATGTAACAAAAGTATAGCTTGATAACTAGTTGAGATCAATTTATTACTTAATTAATTACCCTTCTTTCGATTGAAACGAATCAGGGTGCACAAATATCAGTGTTGTATATGTCAAATGTTGCAAAATGCTCAAGCAGTAATTTGGTAGAAGGGAAGTTTGAAGATTATAACAAGATTTTAATCTATTATGAAGAAAAGATTGTGAATATATGCCAGAAAAGATATTTTTATGTTTAATTTTCTATTCCGATCAAACGTAACAGCAGGAGAACTTTAATATATTACTTTCCTGGTCAATACTTTGCAGGAAATAATTCATTCATGGTTATGCTTCTAAGATGAATAACGCATGATAATTGCCCTAGAGCATCTTGCAATGTTACTTAGGAAACAGTGTGTTTTGTGCAACAGAA
>JAAAKB020257953.1:0-10329 GCA_010014835.2 Apostichopus leukothele | reverse complement strand
AAAAATCTTGAACAACGGAAGAGCAAATATTTGAGAGTAGAGGGCAAACCAAATAGCTAACGTAGATAAGAGGGCTCGAGGAGCAACACAAGACTAACTCTTTAGGTACATGACAAACAACATGCTCACTAAGATATCAATTGAAGAAATATGAAAGAAACATAATGAAAATACTATGAATATTCATAATAAATATAGAATATATATATATATATAGAATAAGTTACATGGACTTTAACCAAAAATAGCATGTGCAAAATTTAAAGTAAAATCTGCACTTGTGAAAAAATGGCCTGCAGCTTAAACTGGACATGTTATCATTAATTAAAACATGCTTTAGTGGAAGGTCATTGAAGTTAACGAGTCAGCATTGCTCATGGCCTAACGTGGTTGTTTTTTTCTTCTAGTTCGCAGAGATTACGATACCAAATACGGATCTTCTGCAGTCGATTGTGTCCTGTATCGATTCAGCGCAGGTAAACTAACTTTAGCTTGGGTTTTACATTCTTGTTTTAGTGAAGCTCTCATACCTATGCTAAAGAGGTCTGTGCCTATTTCATTAACTTTGTGGTTTGTGGTTTATATGTTAGACATTATATAATTGTGTATAAATGCATAGGTATTGTACAAGCGTAGGACTAGTTTTATGACTAGGAAGTGTGTAAATCATTTGATAAGTGAATTATAAACACCCTACCAGTTTAAGCCTTGATATCAATTTAAGTAAGTGTGTCAGCTTGTGAGGGCATAGTTTGAGGAAGTATTCAAGATGGATTTTTTTTTGTTTTGTTTTATGACTAGGAATGGGGTAAAACACTTGATTAGTGAATTATAAACACTCTACCAGTTTAAGCCATGACACCAATTTTAGTTTGTTGGGATATCAAAGGTGATGCGAACCATGCTTGTCTGTATGTATCTAGGCTGTATTGTTGTTGTAGCCTAACTAACACTTTAGTGCAACACACCCTCAGAGATTAAACATATACACTGACCAACTGAAAGTGTATAAAGAAACACCTATGCATGTATTTGGTAGTGAAGTAAAACCAGAAGTAATATCTCTATCACCTTTCATATCACAGTAGCGGGCTGTTTTGATCAAATTTCATTTGTTTTTGTCTTGTGAGTGGTCCCTGAGATCCATGCAGACATAAATAGTTGCCTTTGTTGACAGGACTGAATACTATGCCTGTTGATCAACTAGTACCGTTCCATTTTGTCTCCCCAGCTGCAAACACTAATCTGTCGTATCATGCAAGGAGACGTACAGATCTATAAGAAAGAAACGTTGGCCAAAGTCGTTGGTAAGTGGACACAATATTTACTACTTTGTGACCAAGCCCGATGAAAAGCAACTTATGTGCAGCATACAACAATTCCAAACGATATGAAAAAGGGTATCTCAAACATTCACCCTGAAGCCACTTTGCTTGGCTAGTTGGAAGCTAACACCCAGAAATGATTGTTCACACACCTGAATACAGACCCATGGTTGTTCGGTTTCATTTTCCTAGAAGGTGTATAATCTTTCTTCTCTTTCAATCTTTGGAGAACAAACTTCTGTCTTTTCAGGTTTAAAGTTGTCATCTTTATTCATGTATCTGTAAACATTGTGATATAAGGCATCGACAGATGAATATTGTTAAAGTTGATCTTTTTTGTGGCTATTGGAACAGTGGCAATGTTTGTTTTGAACAGAAAGAGACATTCTTTCAGGTTCTTAAACAAGTCATGGTTTGTTTTAACATCTATTTGCAACGGACTGTCAAGTTTAGCTTGTCTGTGTATGCATGATATGTTCTATTTATTTCTTCAGAGGCTACCCTTAGGTGGGAGACATTTGAGCAATATTGCGTCTGGCAACTCTTATCTGCTCACGACATTGAAGTCGAACACCTACTGCCTGTTGTGTCAAAGCTGAGATATAGAGGTAGGTCTTTCACGGTTCTTCAAAAATATGCCTTTTTTCAAATCATACCAGAATTTTCGATATCTCTTATCATGAGGTAGATAATGTACGGATCAAACACACACACGCACAAAAAAGGCCCCAAAATGTTTGTGATTTTTGTGGTACAGTGGCATTTCTTTTGAGGTGACCAATTATTTCACGTTTGTCAAGGAACTTACATGGAAATGATATGTATTGGAATATTGAGATTGGATGTAATCAGTCAAAAGAAATCAGGAAATACACTTTATTTTGTTTTTTTTTCATCAGCTAGTTAGTCCAGTATGATATTTGTGGTTGTTTTCTTGGAATATTATATAAACCATCTTTATGTAAATGATGTTTGGTGTTTTCCGTTGATGGGCCTTGAAGTGGGAGGACTCTGAACTATTGTTTTAACCCTAATTGTGAGATTTATATGTCATTATTCCCTCATAAAAGATAGGATTACTTTAGAGGGTGAAGAACTGTTAATGTAGCTTCTTATTGTAATGTAAATTAGATGCAAATTGAAACTGAAATATCCTGGGTATTTTTTTATAATATTTTCTTTCTGTAATTCGTCTTGAAAAATTTCAGTTCAAGTAATGTTGTTTGAAATTGGGAATGAAATCCGTAATCCTACTTTACATAAAGAAGATCTAAACGAGCAACCTTAACCACCAACCCTTCTATACTGTAAAGTTACCATTGTCCATATTAAACACAAAGATATATATTGAAATTAGAATTTTCAGTAAACAGTTTTATACCTGATGCTTGTGCTAGATAAAGTTTTAATCTGCCAATCATATCAACTAAGTCTCATGACCAGTGACCACCATGAAGAAACAAATTTTTCATCTTATTGGTTTACCCAACGTTCTTACAAAGTTGATCATTTTCATTGCTATTTCTCTCTTTTCTCCTTTACAGATCATCCCGAGGCTATTGCTAGTTTACTGTTGATGCTGAAAATGGAACAGTAAGTTATATTACTTATTCTTCTTCAATCCTCCTTTCATCTGCTTCTTGTCTAATATGCTTAACAATTAGAACTAAAGTTTAAAAAAAGAGTAATCTTGGAATAAAGTTAACGTTTGTAAAATGTAACCGCCTATTTTTCTTTTTCTTTTTCGTTAGTTATCATTGGATACTAAAATGTGATTCTTTAATTTCACCTGTTCCAGTTGTAGGTCAAAATATAAGTTTAGAGGGGCCTGACATTTTTATTCCAGCAGGATCTTCTTCAAGGAAACGAAATAAAGTGTATTGCCGGAGAAATAACATTTGTAGCTGTCAGGCAGAAAAAACGTAACTCTCCAGTTTGCTCAGCTGCGAGTGCATTACATTAAACTCACTTAATACCTCTCTATATTAGAGCTTCACCTGAGCTGCTGAAACCGATGCTGTTAAGAACCTTTGATAACTGTGATCAATTTACCACATCCTTGCTGAGTCATTGGGTCATCCAGGATGAGCAACTACTGGCCGATCTCTTTAAGGCCATGCTTCTAAAGTCAACATCTGTTGCAAAGCGCCTTAGACAAAGGTAAATCCTTCACGTATTGTTATTTTACAGATGTAGGTTCAAAAGGTAAAAGTTTATGTAAGATGCAAAGGTCAATTTGGCAACAGCGGTTGCTATAGCAATGACATAATTGTACTTACATGTCTCCTTTAAAAGGCGCTGTTTGCATTTGGTTACTCAAAGCTTAGTTTTCACCTAATTCCAAATTTTACCTAATGCTAGCGTGATGTTCTCTGTGTATGTCAGGAAGTATTTCTTCATAACATGCGATTAGGTAGTAATTTGGAGATTAATGCACTGGAGGACAATAACAGCTTTCCATCTCAATTAAATGTAGATAATTTCAAATACTTGATTCCTTATGACTCTACTCCTTATATTATAAAAAAAAAAAATTTTGAGTCATTCATTTTGTTTCGTTCAAGCTCTTAGTTTATACTACGCTTCTCTTCTTTAGACAAAACCTGAAGCTGCAGCATCCAACACCAGAACAACTTCTCGGCCATCTGAATAATTTGAGACTCACAGCAGCTATTAAACAGACTATGTGTAAGTATGAGTTTCATGTGTGACCCGAAGACTGATCTACTTTTGGTTGTCATAGATGCTTTCTAAAGAAGAATTTAAAAAGACTCAAATTTTACTGTTTTTGTTTTGTTTATATATATTTTATTTAATTCTGGTAATTTTTTTCTGATTTGGTTATAGTCTTCAGCCAAGAAGCTCTACTTCAGGGACTTCAACATCTTCAGCATTCCTGCAATGAAAGTCAGAAGACAAAGTGAGTAAACAGTGCTGCCTTCTAAGGAAGGATGAAAAATCAGTTTTACAGACTTCAAATTTCAGCCTAATATAATCTTGATGATGCTCTACTTTGTGTTTCCTTGCTTTGTTTTATTTTATTTTTCTCCCTCAAATTACAGTTTGAGGGAGAATTTATGTCTGTGATGAGTGTGTACCATTGACAACACACACAACTACTTCCCACCTCCCCAACCTTAATTATCTCCTGCAGTACTGAGAGATCACCCTACAACTACATATCAATATTAAAGAATGACTTGAGACAGAAGTTTATGATTTAAATGAGTGCTAGTGATGTTTCTATGGCTACTAAGAGTTTCAAGATATGTAACTATAAAATATGGTAAAACTCTGTAAAGCTCCTTTAAGGGCCGTTCAGAGTTGATGAGGTTAGTGCAGGTCTTAATGTCATTGTTAATCCATTGAGTTTTGTTTTGTAACTAAGGAACTGACAACTTGTTTAAAGGGTCATTCCTCAAAAATGTAAAGTGTTATAGAGATCCAACCTGGACTGGTATCATTGGGTTTAATTTGCATATTCAAATTAAATTTTGTGCCAAAAGTCATCATTGAAAATATGGGTAATACATATATCCCAAATTTGGCTCTTTCAAATTTGGCAAGGAAAGATTTTTGAATTGGGAATTAATTTCATTTATTGCTTTCTCCTTCAGATTCAGTGACATGTTTGAATTACTAGATGTAATTGAGGATCTGTCTCGAACAACGAGGAGCCGCGTTGCCAAGAGATCGCCGAGTTATTCCAGTCCGAAATCAAAGAAGCCGATACTAGTTGATGGGAGTTCCTCCGAATCTGATCAGGTGATCATTTGTTTTAAGGATTTAATGGGCAGGTTGTGACGGATCTTAATAATGACCGGTAGAACATAACATTTGCTGGTCCAATAGAGATACAAACAGAAATGAGGTAAAATTCTCACAAAGTTGTTGGTTATTGCCAAGATTTAACCCTTAAATAACCCCCGAGTCCTTCTGCTCCCCACCATTCCTGTCCTTTCCTTGTCATTAGCTCACCGTTGGAGAGCCTTCAATCTCCACCATCATCACCACCACCATCATTCTTTGTAACTCACCCCAATGTTTGGTAAATGGTCAATTTAATCTCTGATTTATAACGTGATATCATCTTTGTCGTTGTTATTCGTTCTTCTTTACAGGACGATGAACTCATGAAAGCCAAAGGGAATCGGAAGAGGAAGAAAAGCGCCACAGTCGGATCTGACAGTGATTAGAGGCTCTTCAGTAACCATAGCGATATCTAGGAACACGCAGAAGAAAATATTCACATAATATCCTGGTTCATTGATCAATGTTCTCCACATCGCCTGGTCTGACCAATGGAAACAACTGTTTGTGCAACCATAGCAACAGCTGGCTCTATGTCAGTGGTACCTGACCGCAGGTGTCAGCACCACCGCATGATTGAGTCATTATTGAAATGTGATGATGTTCATACTTCAGAAAATGACTTCAGACTTGACAATATCGTGATATTCACACTTCTGAATGTGATGACATTCACACTTCTGAATGTGATGACATTCACACTTCTGAATGTGATGACATACATACTTCAGAAGGTATTTTTCAGTGATACTTGCGAATGCTGTTGAAGTCATTCTTCAGAATGAAATCACATCATGGAGTACGCAGTTTCAAATTTATCCAAATCTCAGCTGGTCATGTGCCTTAACTACAGCTTGAGCAATGAATTTTCTGTGAGTCTGTTAGGATTGATGGATTGTGTATGTACTGTTATATTACCCTTACTGTTAAATTAGGTAACTCTGTTGCATCAAAAGCATGGGTTGGGAAGGGGGGGGGGGGGTGAGGGGAGGGGGATGTTTAACTGTCTTACATGTTCTTGAAGTAGTTGCAAACCTTTTCCTTCTAAGTACCACTAGTGTTTACATTTTTTGAAATCATAAAACAAAATTAAAGGATTATTCTCTTTTGGGGAAACTTCTACCCTAACAACGACCCAATAAAATGTTCAAGGAAGATGAGTGGTTGGCATTAGCCTAAGCTAATTGCAATCCTTGTATGCTTCTAAAGTTCTGTATCTTCTTCGCATAGATACATTTAAATGTTCACATTATTATAAGAAGGTCAACACCTTTAACTCACAGGTCAATCTTTCGAGAAGAAAATGTGGATTGTCCTAGTTACAATAACGTTTAACAAAACAATTTGACATACCTCCAGTTTGTATTAAACCATTGTACAGTGAGAAAGACAAAACATGCTTCCGTCTCTCTGTAAATTTGGAAGCAGAGTCTAGTTTTGCTACTACTAGGTCAAAGAACAATCAGTGGTATATTTTGCATACAATTTGGCATGAGCTGTGTTTGATTTTTTCTGGGTTGTGGGGGGGGGGTGTTAATGTCCTCTTTTTTGGATGAATTTTCTAACTTCTTGCCAAAATAAGGATGTAAGGTGGGGAATCTCATATTTGTTCAAGCTATGTGAATGCAGCCAAAGCCCATTGACATTGTAGGATTGTAATAGCATACTTTGATCTTGATAACAGGTCTGGTCGAGGGACTACGAAACCTTCTTTACATTTTTCTAAACGTAACAGAAATTATCATGGATATATAAGAGGTCATTGACTTGAGTTCAACCATTAATAGTGGGGTAATATAAACAGTTTATAGTTGTAAAGATTATCTGATAATATGGGATGTGGTGTTTAATGGAAAATTAAATGAGGGCTCACTGAATAAAGTACCAAAAGTAATTGAAAATTTCCAATAGAGTTAATAGTTTCCTAGTATATAATCAGGATTTTGTGTCCTTTCACACACTGGAGTGCTGAAACAACACTGATCATTTTCTTATCATTATCTAAGGATAACCATTTGTCAGAAGAAAGTTTGAGTCATTTTTAGGAAACTTTGAATGCCCTTCTATGTATTTAACACTGTGAACAACTTGACAGCATAGGTTAACGTGCCTGCCTATGGCAAGTAACCCCCAAAAAATGGGTTTCTAGAGAATGTATGACAGAATATTGAGATAACCCAAATCCCACATGTTCATTAAAATTGTGCAGTGTAGTGACTACCCCATGATGTCAACATCAGTGTCATGTCTTTGGAATTTCTGGAGAAAAAAAATTGGTCACCGTAGATTAAGTTGGTGTAGATTTTGATCAGTAGTCCTGTCGTTGTCAAATGACTCACACAAACATTGTTGGCAAGGTAAAAGGCAGATCTGACAGAAAACTTGCCAGATGTATTTAACCTCCTGGTAAAGTCATTAGGTTGGTTACTCACCGTGGGACTTACAGATAGAAATACCATTCGGTAACATTTAAGATAGATGGTTGCTGATTATTACCATAGCAACACATGTGATTTTGTACTGGTACCATTTAGTCTTGTCAACCATTTGCTTTTCTGGTTGCCAAGACATTACTGTAAGGAGTCGCCACTCGAGTCACACAGTTTTCAATGTGAACAGGCGTAAAAGGAGACACAATCCCAACAATAGTTATTGGTCTATGTGTAAGAGAACAATCATAAACAACTTCCAAAAACAGCTACGAAAATATCTTATTTCATTTGGGAGATATCACTGACTTCAAAGAGTCGGTGACACACAAAACAGGAGACTTGATCAAGTCCAAACATGATATCATCAAGCCATGAGTGCATCAAGTTTCTTATGTTTTTCTTTAATCGTTACAATGTTCATTTTCTGTAATGGAGATGGGTGTTGGATATGCTGGATCTAAACTACTTTTAACTTTATAATATGACATGATGGCATTTGTTTTTACTGTCAACACTTAATATAAAAGGATTTAGATCCAAGTGGCACTATGACATCACAGATTTACAAAATGACCACACCCACGCAGGACTTTTAAATTGGTATAACTCCCTAAAGGAACAAGATTTTGCTCACCTGTTTGGGGGACGTGTCCTTCACGAAGATCTGTTTGGGGGCCGTGTCCTTCAAGAAGATCTGTTTGGGGGACATGTCCTTCACAAAGTGTTTGGGGGACATGTCCTTCACAAAGATCTGTTTTGGGGACGTGTCCTTCACAAAGATCTGTCACATGAGCCAATGATGATGGTTTGGATTGTGTCCACTTCAAATTTTGGAAGTTTTTGCTTATAGAGATATCAATAAATTCAAATATACCATTAGATTCAGAAAACCTTGATATGTGATCTTCTAGGACCACAAGCCTGGGCCAAGGGGTAGGTATAGAGGAGTTGGGAGGCAGTGGGGGAGGATGGGAGTTGTGAATTTAAATATGAAATAAATTGATATTAAAGTCCTACTTACAGAAATGGATTTATTTGTATTTGAAATGTGTTTAATTACCATAGCAACCTGAAAAGCTTTCTCAATTATTTTTCAATGGTACAGATTTGTCAATAGTTCACACCAATTTTTTTTTTAAATTTGTTTTGCAGTCGTTTGATTCTTCAATTGATTTCACAGCACAGTACACACATCATCTACATGATAAGATAGCAGATGTCAGTATCATAATTGTGGGTAGCTGACAAGGACAGGATTGTAATCAGTAAAAGAACAATGTGGCAGCAGCATTGAACATACTTTCAGTGGTCCAAAGAGCAGTGACTTAAATTTATTTTAATGTTCACAGAAATTTAAGAATTTGGTTATTTTTTTAACCAGCCTGCATAAAACCAGACTGGAGCACTTTTTGTAGGTTGAGAGCATATTTGACATGTGTTTACACAAATATTAGCAGGATTATTTTGAAAGTTTTGGATAAACAAGCATAATAAAGGTCCACTTGTGATTGAAGGTTTTTATTTTTAATTATTTGTTTATTTTTGAAAGTCCAGCAGTAGTAGTATCATTGAAAGCTGATATGAACTCAAATATGTTAGTCTACAATTAAGCACTCTGTAAATATTAAACCAGGAAGTTAACTACTTTGATATGCCTTAAGTAGAAATGTTAAAATTATATTGAACTGTATGTGGGAAAATTTAATGGTGATTCTACTTAATCCCATGCAGACTTATTCCACATTTTACCTTAACAGGTGTCCTTCAAATGTTTGGGTTTTATCTTTTTCTGCAACTAGGCAAAGACACGTCTATGAAAGTCATCCACTTTGGTATATTAAATCTCACTCACTTTTACCCAACTAGATATTAAAGACAATAGTAGCATTGTTCTTTACCAACCTATCCACTGTGTAAATAAATAACTCAGCAATGTGAAGAACTCTCCAATAGCTAGATTTATGTACTGATGCAAAACTGTAAGCAGACTATGCCTTTAATGTTAAGCAGGTTATAAGACAGTAAGAGTATTAAAGTACTCCTGTTCACAGCTGAGGATTGTGTATTGGGTATTTTGTGTATATTAACTATCGACAAAATTCTGGTTTCTTACACTTGTACAATTTGTAAATACATCTTGAAACCATTTTGAGAGAAATCATAGATTATCATATTTGTGTCATCTTTTTCTTGTGAGAAACAATAAGGGATTGCTTAGTAGCACAATGATATACTTACGTACTAGCTGGAATATCTCGTACTTAATTGAAACAAGATACTGACACATGATATTGATCAAGAACTAGAAGTGTATACTAATGGAAAATGTTTCAATAGTTCATTTCTTCTATTGGATATGCCTTGTAAAGTGATGTGCATTGCCCCCAAGAAATGCCACAATGGTTACCTATGTTGAAACTTAACAACTTTTGCACACCCAATTTCAGATCAATTTTCTACATGGACATACTTGAGACTTGGCATCTGTGAAGTCTGAAAGTAACGAAGTACTTCAAAGAGAAATTATCAACAAGGTTTGATTTGGGGTGATTACTAATGACTATTTAATCTATTGTTTTAAAAGTTGTGAATTTTAAGGTAGAATTATAAAAATTATAACATATATTTGGGCTGCAAATATTTCAAACACTTGTATAGTCTGGATTGAAAGTCTTTTTTTCTATGGGGGGGGGGGGGGGGTTTTTTGATATCTAAATAAGGGGGGGTTAGATAGAAAAGGCCACTGAAAAACAAAAAAGGGA
>JAAAKB020257942.1:0-10329 GCA_010014835.2 Apostichopus leukothele | reverse complement strand
ACTAAGTCAAGTTACATCTGTTCTGAAAACATTATTGTCCTAGGCTAATAAAAATTGTCTGTATTGTATTTTATTTTGAGAATCACAAGATCTTTTTGAGGTGTTACATATCTGCTGTGACTCTTAGATAATGTTTAATGTAATTATGTATATTTTATAAGCTGTTACTTTGAAATGACAACCTCATCCTATAACTGATGTAAACTTTCCATCCATAGGCATTGGCAAGATCCTGGCAGCTGCATGCGTTCGGCAGCGATGCGCAAGAAACCATCGGATGGATCTGTGAAAAAGATGCGTCCCTCTCTCAGTCGATGGATGAGTTTGGTGGTGCTGATCTGACGGACGTACAGACAATGATCAGGAAACATGATAGACTTGAGGTAGGAGCCAGATCCCCCCCCCACCCCCCAATGGAAGGGAGACCCTAGTTTGCAGGGTCTGATCGTGAATAAACATATTTTCAAACCAGAAAGTCAAGCTCCCTTGCGATCCTGAATACACATCCCTATCCCTCCAATCAAGGAAGTTGATCCCTGTGGGTTTGCTCTGCAAGTCTCTTCCCTTCAAGCTAGGAATTTGATCCTTTGGTGGATTAGATGCTGAATTCACATTCCTTCAAGCTAGGTGGTTTATCATTGTGTGATCTGATCCTGAATACACTTCACTCCATGCTTGGAAGTTGAAGTTGAAATTGTGTGTAGCAGATCATGTGTTCATGTTCCTTCAATCTGGGAAGTTGATCCCTGTTTGATGTGGCCCTGAATATACCTCCCATCAATCTAGTAAGTTGATCCCTATGTGTGGATGCTAATTAGTTGATCTCAATGTGTGTCTGATCCTGAATACATGTGTCACCAAGCTAGGAAGTTAATGCATATGTTTGTTTGATTCTTAATTTTCATTTCTTCAGTCTATAGAATTGACTTCAATAAGTTGATCTGTGAGTGGAGCTGAAGCTGTCTCAGATTAACATTCCTTTAAGCTAGGAAGTTCATATGTTATGGTATGATTGGTACCTTCTTGTCTCCTTAAGTGGGAGTTTAGCCAGGGAATCATAAATTGATTGGTTATAAAGGGAATACCCAAGGCACTGTCAAATTGCTTATTTTCATATTGTCGCCATTGATAAAGAGCGATTGCTGTCATAATCTTTTCTAGTGTTGATCACTTTATCTCTGTGACATATCAGAGGTGGACTTCCTTCATTCTACAAACGATTTTATACTTTATTTTGTTTTTCCATCAGAGAGATCTCGTGGCTGTGGAAGAGAAAGTCAACACGATAGCATCAGAGGCAGGTGATTTAGTGGACAAGTTTCCGGATGCATTCCTGCTGATTAGCAACCACAATAATATCATTGTGGAGAGTTGGAATCAGTTACTGGAGAAATCTCTTCAAAGGAAAGAACAACTAACCGAAGCTGAAAAAATGCAGCTGTACCTGAACGACTTTAGAGATTTGATGTAAGTTTGTAATTTAATAGATTTGATGTAAGTTTGCAATGTCATAGATTTGAAGTAAGCTTATGCCGTGAGACTGACAGTGTAGTGCATCAAGTATCTGGTGATTGCTTCTAGGTAGATGTGTTGCTAAGTGGATTCATTTATTGATGTGGACTTGGCTGATATCAACTATGTCACATTGTGGTAGGATTAATTTGTAGTATACCATGTATCTAGGGATGGCTTCTAGGTAGATGTGCTGCTAAGTGGATTCATTTACCGATGAGGACTAGGCTGATATCAACTATGTCACATTGTGGTAGGATTAATTTGTAAAATACCATTTATCTTGGGATTGCTACTAGTTAGATGTGTTGCTAAGTGGATTCATTTATCGATGAGAACTTGGCTGATATCAACTATGGCACATTGTGGTAGGATTAATTTGTTGACCTTGGTGCCAGGTGTAGTTAATGGCTTTCCATAACATTACAAAATTAAAATTAATAGGGCCAATTAATAATTTTAGAATTTTTGATGACATCTGTAGATGCCTTAGTTTGTGGGAGGAGGACTGGAAAGGAATTGGTAAATTTACAACGATGATAAACCTCACAGCTGACCAAAAATGTTGAATGTGTTTGCTTAATAACCTGATGATGAAGTAATGACACAATGAATGCATGATGTTTATAATAAGATCAAGTTAATACTGAAGGTTGCCTTTCATTGTATCATGATTAATTTGTATTTCCTCTGGAGGGGAAGTAGGAAGGGGGAGGGGGGGGGGGGTTGTTAGAGGCAAAATTAAGTCTCCATTCAAAGGATAAAATATTGGTCATTTAATATGTTTCTCTTTGTTTATTCAGTTCCTGGATTCAAGAGAAGATGAAGTTATTTGAATCAGATGAGATTGCTCTTACCGTGCCAGAAGCAGAAGAGCTTGTGAGTAGACACAGCCAGCACAGAGCCGAGATGGAGACCAGGGCCGAAAGTATCTCTAAGTTCACCTGTGATGGCCGTAGTCTGATAGAAGATGGACACTCAATGTCTGAAGAGGTATATTTAGTTATTGTCTTCTGCGTTTGATTTTAACCTGCTTTATAGTTTTGTTGATATACCTGTGGATGGCAGCTATTTTCTCACAGCTCAGTTTTGTTAAGTCAGTAATGTGAATGAAATCAATGCTGCAATAAGTTGCTCCTTTTTTCTTTCTTTTTTCACGTTTAAAACTTTTAAAACTTTCCTTTTTGTATTTCTTGTCAAGTTCCCTGAGGTATTTTTGCAAGTTTTTTCTTTTTCTTCAAAAATTAATATTTCTGCTTGATAATAATTTTTCAGACCATAAAGACTTTTGACTATTCAATTAAATTCCGCAGATAACAGAGAAAATGGAAGACCTGAATGCGCAGTGGGAGAATTTGCTAATGTCTTGGACTGAGAGACAGGTCGGATACCAAAACAGTTTGGATAAATTACTCTTAATGAGAGAATTTGATCAGGCTGAGAAATGGCTGGATACTAAGGGAGGCTTGTTACTAAATGAAGAGACAATGGTACATCTGATTCTATTTTGATGTTTTAATTAGGTTTATGTGTATTTAGAAGTGCTCATTATTTTAAGGTGTTATATGATGAGGTTGTGAGAAAACGGTTACTTGATGCTGTGGCAATAACGTGGGTTAGGAATGGTTTGGAGGTTGGCAGGCGGGTTTCTTTTGTCAGTGGTGGAGGGAGGGGAAGGGGGATAGAGTGGTTGAGGTCCTGGATATGCTGGGATCACATTATTCTTTGACAGAAAGATTTAAGTAAGTATATTGTTTTTTTCTCCTGAAGGAAACTATCTCAAATATATGAACAATGCAAAGCTTTGCTCATATATGTTGGAATATGGCATCATTTGAATTTTGAAATCAGCAGTAACTATTTCTCCAAAAATTGTGAGTCTTAAAGATTAATATGAATTTTTACAAAAAAATGGATTTAATTGCTTATATTTGCCTACAACTCATTCTTGATTCAACATCTGTCTTGTTTTGTGACAAAATTTGAAGATGCCGGTTTATGTTTACGGAAAACTCTGCAGTGGTCTTGGTAACTTCCAACCATCAGACCAGAGCAACCGTCAGACCGGATCAACCGTCAGACCAGATCAACCGTCTGAGTCTATTGAGTTTGTACCATCGATACAAAAGTATTTTACGGTTTGATGTTTATTTTTTCAAACCCTTCATAAGGATGATGGCTGTGACTTGGAAGACCTTCTAAAGAAACAAGAAGAAATGGAAAAACTCTTAGCAGCTCAGGAAGAAAAACTTCTTTTGCTTAGCGACAAGGTAAGATTTTGACTGGAACGAGTCTAACTTTAGGTTTACTAACTCTTCGCCTGTGTAGCATGTATTATGCTAATTGAGGAACCTCAGTGAGTATAATGTTTCAAAATATTGTTCTTTATAAAGTATCAAATAGTCCAAATGACATGCAGAATTTCTTTAAATAATTTGCTCTCTTTTTGGGTGTAATCGCAAACCACCATCTTGATTTCTTGAAACTTGATACATGTCCAATTTATCCAATTGCCGATTCTTTATTTTAAATCAACTGTATACTCAAATAGTCAAGGTCCACTTGCCTGTCTCTTCATGCACACTTCTTCATCAGGGAGCTGAAGATTTAAAATCTCTTTTCTCACAATCCCTGAGAATTTATGAATATGTGTATCTGTAAATTTGAGTATATATGTTATAACGTTTGTCCAAAAATCCATTCTAGGAAAACACATATGTTTTGACATCACTTATAAATTGAGTTGTTTCATTATATAGATTTAACGACTTATCTTTGCTCATAATTTCTTTCAGAGGCCAGCTTGGCCTTTATTGTATCTTACAGTAATTCATTATACTGAGCCCCCCCCTACCCCCCTTAACTGAGTTACTGCACATTCAGTGTCCTGACATGGAGAAGTGCATGTATAGCTACAACCCGTAGAGTGTTAAGCCTGACTGATGCCCAGTGTACCCACCCAGCCACTAATTAATCACAATTTACATTCTCTCCTGCATTAATATGCATAAAACAACCATTTACATCGTGGTTTTTCCATTTTATTATACAGCCTCCTGTGAGTTCGTAGAGAGATAAACCACTCAAGGCCTACAATTCTCTTCTCTCCTGTCTTCCAACGGTAATATTACATTGTGTCTGTCCTTTGCAGGACAATATTAACCATAGCAACGGTGACGATATGTTAGTTACGTAGAACGTGATATAGGGACTCATAATGAATCTATATGAATGTATTCATAATGAATGTAACATTGTACTTCAAATTTTGTCTAAACAAATCAACTCACAAATGAAGGTCATATTAGCTGGTTCAAATAACCTTCACAAAATAAGATGGATTTAATAAGACTTCTGTTTCTGAATTGAGTTTTCGAACTAATTATCCACCACAAAGGTCATTTTGTTTTTGTTTTCTGTTTTTTCTCACTTCAATTTAATTTAAATTTAATATGAGCTGCATTGGATTATGTATTCATATGAACAAATTACAAATGGGGCTCATATACATATTTTTTTCTTTCATGATGTTTTTCCCTCGTTTTAGTGTTTTCTGACATATATGATTTTATTTGTCTGTTATTTAAATGTTCTTCTCTTTCAATAATGTGTCAGCTGACCAAATCATAAATATATACTTTTAAACATGTTGTCTTAGTTAAATCGGAGATAAAATAATTACAGATACCAAATCAAATTCATCCATTCAATGTCGAACTTAATGCACATTCGTTAATAAAATAACACCCGTCCGTGTGATTTATGCAGACCCTGAATTATTAGGTCAAGAAAGGAAATCCTGCCACTTAATCTATTTGAAAACAAATTTGTGAAAATTATTCAATTTTAAGATTTGGATTTTAAGCAATCATTTCACAGTTAACAGGAACTGTATAAAACTAAGAAAATCAATTCTGGAAAGATCATTCCTTAATTGATTCATTCTTAATGCAATGTTGAGACTGTCACAAGAGTGTCACTAATCTGTCACAAGTATTGTAAATTCAATTTGTTAATTATTTGATTTGCCAAATTATTTCTGCTGACTGTTTATCCCAATGATTTTGAAAGAAAAGGAGATTTTTTCCCCCGAAACTTGTCATAAGCAGGGTGAAGCAGCTCTTCCATTTAATTAATAAATAATTAATTAATGCACAATAAATGTCATAACTAGATCTGTCACTAGTTTGACTGTAGCATTTAATATTGTCGTCTGGTTACTCGTGATTGCTGTAGGTCACAAGGTCTGTGACAGAATTATCTTTGACAATTTTACTTGTAGGATGACTGTTAAAGCATGATTACTCTTGTACTAACTTTTCAAACCTTAGTGACTAGAAGAAGTAGAAAAATTTTCAAATTTTTGTAAGCATGGTATAACAGAACTTCCATAGAAAGTTGAAATAATTGTTATGCATTTAGTTATATTGGATGAAAAACTGTCACAAGGCAGAATCAAATATTCTTGCAAAGTGAATCTTGATTAATGTAGGTCTTACTTTTTTTTTTCCTCAAAAAGTGGGAGCGTTTGCAATAAGGGTTATTCTTTTTAACAGCTTTTTGCTTTTGGCATCAAGTTTGAGAAAATGCTCAATATATCTAGAACGAAAGTCCAAATGTTGTAAACCGTTTTCCAAAATTGATTATTGCTACGATGAACATACCACAGAAATCTAAAATCAAATGATATTATTAATAAATTGTTACAGTAGTTAATGTCCCATTTGGTGTATGGAACCATAGCAGGGTGCCGTTAATGTTTTGATCCAGGGTAATCATATGTTTACTGATACTCTGTAAGTTTGCTAAACCTAGCCAGGCATTCGGTACCAAGCTCAAAACACCTGCTATCGTCACAATTATTCTTGAAAGTTTTTGCAAAGTTATTAAAAGAAAGAGACTTTTCTTCCAGCAGGGTAAGTTTTCACTTCCATAGATCATTTAAATAGACTGTAGTACTACATTGATAATGACAGATATCTTTCTTAATGAACCTGGTTGTAAGTTCTCAAGTTTATTTCCTTGAAACAATAACATTTTTAGATGCATTTTTAGTTTTGAAAGTTTTGAATATGTTGTTAATTATGCATTTAATCTTTCAGGGTGTCGTTTAAATTCTTCCATCAAAAAGTAAACTTTTTCTTCAAATATCTAATTGTAGCCTTAGATTGAGACAGATAGTCGCTTTATTTTTTGTTGAATATTTCCAAAAATTTCTTTCTAATATTTCATTAAAAAAAATGTCTTTCAAAATGTGCTTTAATCACCTTTATCTTCTTCTTCCTCGTCTTCTTGTTCTTTCTATATAAATATTGCTTAATATCATCTTGAAAAATCAGCATCTTGAAATTATTAAAAATGATCTGAAATTTATATCAACCAAGCTAAATGAGTGCTGTAAAATAATTTTTAATTTCAACTTCAATTTTTAAAAACCAGTGATGTGGTGCTGGATCGAGCTACAAAATGAAAATCAAATGTCCTGACATTTAAGGATTAAGTTCGAAGAAAAGTAGCGTCAAAAAGTTTATCAAGCACCAGTTTGACGCATTCCTTCGGTTTTATCTCTCAGAGGCACTTTCAGTCAATCAAATGCTACTTAAATTGTTTCTTTTCAAAGTTAAGAAAATCCTGCCCAGTTATCTTGTTGGTTTTAATGGGACATTTGATTTGAAGTACCATCACTGAAACACTACATGTTAACCCTTTGTTAGATTGGTGTAATATTATATTTTAAGTTTATGTTGCTAACTCATATTTGTGGAATTTCCCAATTTGATGTTAGTATCTTCACACGTCCCTTGTTTTATGTCATTTCATGACTTTCTAAGCTAATTTTGCAGTCTTGGAACTGATGATGTGTTTTAACTTGTCTGATAGGTGCTATCTGTTGTGCAATCGGTACGAATCAAGAGACTGTTAGGCCAAGTTTCTGACTTGTAGGACTTGAAAAGTATGTTTTGTGTAAGCAATAAGTTTCTTGAATTAGTTTAATTTAAGTTAATTAAAGAAAAGACTCATGCCTTGAAGTCAGTCACTGTAGAAGTCTGGCATTCACTGTGTGGACATGTCATGTCACATTGGTTATGCAATCCAACCAACAAGTTTTGCTCATTTTGTTTTAAAAACTATTTCTAATAGTGCAAACAGCGGCTGCATCATCGAGGAAAACTCACACACTTTCGTTGGTCAGGGCTGACACTCACGACATGTCACACTTCCGTAATTGTTTCAAATTGCACCCCCCCCCAATTAACCCCCACCCCCTACCTGTATTGACCTCAACCTAAGACTGAAAGGTACCTTTAAGGGATCTGTATACAAGAGAGCATGTCATGAATTATTCATGATGTCATAGGTCACATGCATATCCCCCCTTGTAGTGGCTAATATTTAATGAATGTGAGTGCCTTGTAGTTATTACATTCCAGTCATTTCTATACCTCTATAGCAATGCCTTGAACTATGTAATATTTTCCATGCCCCTTATAAGTGTTCTCTGTAGAGTGATGCCCCCTTCCTCGTCCTCCAATGAATCCTAAAACATGGTTTCATCATGTCAGAATTTGTTTGTTCCCTGCAGGCAGTGTTTCATCCAATATTAGCCATTCATTGAATGTAATTGATGTGTCTCATGGGTTTTTTTTTTCTTTAATTTTAATTTAAATATTCAGATAAAACTTAAGAAAGGAAATAATTATTTGTTTGACCTAATAGCAATGTACATCAATGCTGTCTTCGGAAAACATTTTTACTCGAGTATTGCTGAGATACTCACATCATCTGTTTGTTTACAGATTTGAAAGAGATTTCCATATTTGTTTATTTTAAGAGATGTTTACCTAAATTTTGATTTCAGAACAAGTGTCATAATTATTAAGTTAACTAATTAACTAAATGTTTGTGATAGAAATTTTCATAAATGTGTTTGCAATCAAGGTTTACATAATTATTAATTTGGTAGAGGATTCCGTAGTTAATATCTTTTAAGAGATATTGAGCTTATATGTTTTAGAGGTGTCGACATAAATGTTTCAATCAGAAAGCATGTAAACGTGCAGAAACAGGTTTACCGATATACTATTGCATGACAATTGCTTACAGTGTGTAAAATCTGTGGTATAGGTTTAATACATGCAGTTTAGGATTATGAATGCAAACTAACATTCCCCACACATCAACACCTTGATAGAATGATCCCAACACCTTGGCACTCTGATATTATATTCTCTCATCACCTTGTTTCTTTCTTTCATTTTTTTGTTTATGGTTTTGGTTGTTTACTATATTTTTAATTAAAAAGCTGCAATTTATTTGCTGCAGAAAAAAGTGTGTTGTTCAAATAACTTAGTTTTTTTTTAATATCTATGTATCGATATCACCTTTGATAGGTCTTTCAAACTGTTGTTTTCCTGATATTTTATTATGCTATATTTGTGCTCGCTATCGATGTTAGGCTATATATTAAACTGCCAAATTCCTTGCTTGATTATCGTTATTACTCTTGTGCTGTGTGTATTTTTGACTGATAATGGATCTTATTGTGTAACCAAACTTCCAAATATATTAAACTTTCATCCTATACATTACCATAGCTCTTCCATAATTTTTGTGTTTCTCGTAGGTAATTGTCCATTAGGGTCTGTGTTGGAACTGTTAATTACATTTAAGGCGCAACTTTACCTTCCTTTTGTGTACCCCCCCCCCTCCTTACCCTTCCCTCTTTCTTCCCTCCTCCTTTCCCCTGGCTTCCTTCCCTGTTTCACAATTCTTCCACCCATTGTTCTCCACCACCCCCTTGCTTCCCCTCTGCCTGGCTTCTCCTTACCACTGCCTGCCTCCCTCTCCCCCTCCCCCCTTATTTAAACATCACAGACCCGGATGTATGTATTATCTCACGGTGGGATCTTTAAATATGACATGCCAAACATATTAAACCAGTAAAACAAAGAAGAGCAGAGTCACATGCGGGAGTTGAACGAGCTTTATTTGACTTCAGAATGTTTGGTAACGTATTCATGTTTCGAGCACCTATCTCTACGTTTGTTTGGAAAATCTCCAGTTTTACACTTTCAGGGTGTTCATAGTTCTGCTATATAGGAATAGGTTGGACAATTTTAGGGTTGGCTGTCTTTCAATATCACCGTTACTGAATGTGTTTTTCCTCTTCGACATTAAGGGGTTGTTGTTCACCGTCTTCATCCGCAGTAAGTCTGTAGGTAGCCCACAGGAACAGTTTAAATGGAGCCTTTAAAATAGCTTCAGCTCCATCGACAAGACACTGGCAGCACGGTGCACAGCATGGAGAGCATACCTTAACTGTATAATGAGAAATAATGTAAAACGTCTCATGGTACTTCTAACCACGTGGTTGAAGGAAGTGATACTAAATTATAATAGGTCTTTTCGTTATGTGACATTTGCCCTGAAAACTGTACCGGGACACCAGGATTGAATGAGTGGGGGGCGGGTGGGTGGGTGGGCAAGGGGTGGACACAAAATTCATGGGACGGTGGGTTGTAAGACATTGACCAGACTGCATGACCAAAAAGAATTTTGCATTCCATGTCACAGATTCCGGTATTGGGATGTTCTGGAACAAAAAGGCCACAAACGTACGTGACACGAAAATGTTCTATTCTTTAAAAAAACGTAGGCTATACTTCCAATGTTGTTTAATATATATACGGAATGATGATTGATGATGATGGATGATGATGGATGATGATGGATGATGATGGATGATGATGGATGATGATGATGGATGATGATGATGGATGATGATGATGGATGATGATGATGGATGATGATGATGGA
>JAAAKB020257922.1:0-10330 GCA_010014835.2 Apostichopus leukothele | reverse complement strand
GTGATAGAGTGATAGAGTGATAGACGCCGCACTGTAACAATAGCTCACACCAGCATGCTGGTATGAGCTAAAAAAAAATGGCCACAAACACTCATTTAAGGAATATTCTGGTGGCAGACAATACAATGTGAAAAGTTGAAAACCACAACTCAACATCTTGTTCCTAACTCAAGATGGCTAAACCCTAAACTCTTCCCTAGAGTGGATCACAGGTAGCAAATCTGTGATGTCATAATGGCAAATGTTCTTCAAAAGCTTAACTTTTCATATAATCACTTTCTTGTTGATTTATCCTTCCAAGCTGATACATAATTAATGTTTATTTTAGCTTTCAAGGTAGGTTCTCTGTGCTTAAAAATTTCATTAAGATGCAACTTTTTTTGTAGATTCTTTCCGGTCTGTGAATATTAAGGGACTTAAATATTACAAAGAAAATACAAAAAAAATCTTTCCTGCTAAATTACTGTGTTCACATCATTCACTATGCTGTTGCCAGATACATTCACAATATATACAAATCACAAAATAAAATGATATGAGGATGTGGATTTGTCTAAAAACATCCAGCACCTTATTTGAGTAGTCACCGGAATATTCCTTCAGCTAAATATTGATAAAATGTCCCAAAAATGACTTTGCCTAAGAAAATACCACAGTTACTATAAGAGTTTTATCGTGGCAGAGAGTCCCCTCGACATTAATTCAAATCAAACTTTTACCTATTTACTGGAATAATAAACTGAGAATAACTCACTACTGACTTAAATGTCACAGAAATGACTTTGCCTCAGAAAAAAACAAAAGTGACTAGCTCCTTGAAATTATATCATAGCAGAGAACCGCTTAACATTACACAAAGAAACATCTATTTATAAATGATAAAGTAAGAATAACTAGCTAACCCCTTGTAAATTTAAACTTTATGGAGAGACCCTCAACATTTAATCACACAAACATTTATCTATTGACAACTGTGATGAATGAACTAATAATAAACATAGATTACCCGTTCTCCTTTTGCAAGATCTTCCTGTTGCTTTACGTTCCTTGCTTCAATTTCTTCCTTTAGGGATTCGTTCTCGTTTGACAATGCTTCCACTCGATCCTTCAACCTTCTGGAGTTTGCCGTCCACCGGGAATCTCTCCTGCTTAATTCATCTTGCACTTCAGAGAGCTTGATGAATACAATGGACAGTATAACAAAGGAACTATTTCAATAATTAAACATTGTGCAAAACAACAAAGTGTGCCAAACAACAATGTGGTGTAAAATAACAATTTGCATAAAACCGAAAAGGTTGGAACAATGTCAGCAGAGACAGTTTTGAAGAGTGACTAAAATTGTCAATAAATATGTATTGACAAATACTTATCATAACCCCTTTCCATTAAGGCTTCCAAAGAGAAAAGTTTCTTATTCTATTATTATTAGAGACTTTAAAACAATAAGAGAAACTATTAGATATTTACAGATGCTTGTATTTAACATTTTTTTGCAACCAAGCTCAAATTTAAAGCTACAAATTTATCTTCAAAGACTAAAATAGCAAATAGCAAGGCTCTCTCATAAACTGTTTACTTCATTCCAATTCAAACTATTGTCTGGATCTCCTAACGAAGATACTTTTTTTTTTGCTTTTGTTTTCTTTTTGGTGGGTAAGTGAAGAATACTGATTCTACTGTTGTACTACAGGTATGAGAAAACTTACCATTGTCTTTCTATGAATGTAATATTTATAAATTTGAGTTTATATGAAGTCCAAATTACAGTAATTGTACCTGATGTTTAAGCTGATCAATTTCTTCCCTGTCCTTCTTATCTGGGAGGGACCTCGTCGCTTTCTGATGTTTCTCAAATATCTTCTTCTCTTTTCTGTAATGATATATAAGAACACTTTTATCCAACTGCATTTATTATTACCAAGTTTTTTTTAGTTTTTTTTTATATATCAAAAACATAAAATCTGTGGATTATGAACAACCGGTGGCTTGGCAGAATGGATGACAATGGGTGGTGTACGATGTCATCAGGATAAAATACTTTACTCTCCTTTTGCTTAAACTGTAATTGATTTCTCTGATTGCAGTGCTTCATCCAAATACTGTACTTCTTTCTGTCAGCAACTTATCTCTCTATGTGGGAAAATGATTTCTAGCAAATGAGAGCCATCTTCATTTCAGCTATGATGACTTCACCCTCTCTCTGCAGTTACCAGATACATTCAAAAGAAATCACCAAATTTAAAAGGAGTCATATTGTAGCTATAAAAGAAGCTATCATGATATAAACTTCATATTGTAGCTACAATAGAAGCTACCATGATATACATTTCAAATTGTAGCTACAATAGAAGTTATCATGATATACTCCTCATATTGTGGTATAGAAAATTAGTAGAACATATTTAAACAAGCATCTCCTGATTATTGACTATGTTTGTTACTAGCTTTAGATGCTTCAAGAAGGCCTACAGGTCATAAAACCCAGTTTTACAAGAAATTAACATATCTCATGATATTTGTGTGTTTCTGGATACTGAGGAAGTTACTTCCTGCAAGATTAGAAATCATTTCTAATTATTGACAACTTCACATCAAATCAAATATCCTCTCCTTGATCATGACTTAATTTATCATATTAAAAGCAATATCACAAAGGTTTACGAATAAACCATGAGGCTACATGATAGACACAATTCATGACACCTCTTGGTTTACCGAAGAGATCAACCTACTACAACATTTTCTTGAATGATAAAGATTACTTTAATATCCCACTGTACATGACATACATCACAATTACAACAACCACAACAACAAAACACATAACATTAGTTTCACTCTTCCATGGAATCAAGTTTCATGATCTCACAAACAAAAGTAATTCTATATAAGGTATAATAATGTTCTGAATTCTATTGCTGTTACTTACTTCAATTTCTTCATCTCTTTATCTCTATATTCCTCAATTTTCTTCAACTCAGCTTCCTTCTGTCTTTCAAATTCAGTCACTTCTTTTTTAAATAATTCTAGGCCCTGTGCAGTTAAAGAAGCAAGATAAATGCCCCACACAAATTAGCAGCACCCTCAACTTGTAACAAAGTAAAGTATAGGGTATCATCTTTAGTATATAGTTCTACATATTAGACTTTTTTTATTTTTGATAGGAACTAGTTGTGTTTACAATGATTATTTCTCTCATATTACTAGTGTTTCAGAAATACCTCTTACAAACCTGTCACTTAAAACTTAACAAAAGAATAAATATTCAGTAATTACCCTAGGTTCTCAAACATTCACAGCAAAAGTATCATAACCTTTCTTGTATGTCAGATTCAAGGAGGACAGTTTAATTGCTTGTCAACTAGTAAGTGCTAATTACCAGCTAACTGCTACTTCTTAAGTCAAATGACATACTTCACACCCTTTATATGAGAAACTGAACAAGTTATCTAGATGAATACAGCTGGAAATGGAATACGGTTCTAGTAATGCTACACGAATAACTTGTTTTCAAATAATCAATTGTGTCTTGTCTAATAGGCTGTATCAAAGATGCTACAACCAGTGCTACCTGTTACAGAGTTAAGCCACAATCAGAAATCATGACGTAAAAGCAATCAAGAATAAGCAATCATAACGACGTGAAGGCATGACCAGCTTAGGATGATTTGGAGATATTTATCACGTGACGAGATATTTCCTGTCCTTTTACAAATCACAGAACAATCAATACTTACTTTCTCCCTCTCTTCTCTGAGTCTTGACAAAGCTGCATTCTCTTTTCTGAATTGTGCTATCTCATTTTCCAGTTCTGCTAATTTTTGTGTAAAGACCTTAGCTTGTAGCCCTTCCCCTACTGGTCTGTCTCTGGAAGACTGAAGAGACTCCATGGCACCGGGCTGTAGGAGAGCAGTATAACATGCAGATCACACTTGGAGTGAGGAGGGAAGAGGGGAAGGTTGGATTGAGGAGGTGGAGAAGAAGGGAAAGGTTGGATTGAGGAGGTAGGGAAGAGGGGAAAGGTTTGATGAGGAGGTAAGGAAGAGGGGAACGTTGGATTCAGGAGGTGGGGAAGAGGGGAACGTTGGATTCAGGAGGTAGGGAAGAGAGGAAGGTTGGATTGAGGAGGTGGGTAAGAGGGGAAGGTTGGATTGAGGTGGGGAAGAGAGGAAGGTTGGATTGAGGAGGTGGGTAAGAGGGGAAGGTTGGATTGTGGGGGCTGGGAAGAGGGATGTTTGGATTGAGGAGGTAGGGATGAGGTGAAGGTTGGATTGAGGAGGTGGGGAAGAGCAGAAGGTTGGATTGAGGAGGTGGCAAAGATGGGAAGGTTTCCAAAAAATGTACAAAAGGTTCTCAAAATATGAAAATAAAAGGGTGAGACATAATGGAACAGGGGGGGGGGGCACTGAATCATAACAGTGGTCACCAGGGATGGCAACAGAAGCTTACAAAGACACAGCAGTAGTGACAATATAGGACACACCCTTTTATTAACTCATAATACTACCAAACTTGATGTGATGCAGATTGCTTGATAAATACCAAGGAAAAGGGTGAGAACCAGCAACAGGCATGGTTTTTAAACTGTGGAGGTTATTACTGTAATATTTTTTTTGATGTGTTTGTTTTGTTTTTGATGGATAGGGCAATCGACAATTGACTTATAACAATCTCACCTGAGCTGGTTTTGTTTTCTCTTTGGGTTTTAGTTGAGGAAAGAGCTTCGCGACGAGATGCGAGGGTGGAGGAGTGGAACCCATCTGTTCTTCTGGCTGTTCAATCGATCCTCTGGCAACATCTAAAACCGACTTAGATTTTCCTGCAAGGTTACAAAAGAGACTCATTAGAAGCTAAGAGAAATCACATGTTTAATTATTTAAAAAAGTGAATAATCAATTACCATCTCTCAGGGCAGTGCTAAGGCCTGAGAAATTTCAGGATTCATACATAAAGTAACAGATTTTATAATCTTCATCCTACTTAAATATATGATTTATATTTCAATCATAGAAAGTATAACAGAGGTACAGCGCTGAGTAATCTACAATAAATTCACAACGACTGAGTGAAATACTGTTTACGTCGAGCTGGAACACGTAAAGGATCAGACCACGTACCATTGTTAACCTTCTTGGAAGGGGGTGTCGATGTCATAGTTGGTCCTCCCACAATGATGCTATCACTGCTGCTGTCCGAGAGGTTTTCCGAGAAGTCACCCCACGTCTCATCATCCTCAAACTCATACCCTGCTGCTCCTGCCTGCTCTTTGCTGCTCCCTTCATGTTGTTCTTCTTCCTCATCTTCTTTGTTACCTTTCAAACTAACAACACCACCAAACCTGCCATTATTCTCCACCTTTTCAATATTTAAAAATGTTCCAGTTTGCTGATAATCTCTCCCCATTCCATGACTGTTTTTAGCCATCTCCTCCTCAACTAGTGGTCTGTCTGCCATCCTCTGCATATCTTGTGAGCCTCTTATACTTGCCAGCATACTTTGCAGTCTGTTTGGTATTACAGTCACCAGACCATCAATACTTCTGTCACTATCACCCTCCTCTTCCTCTCCTCCTCCCTCCTCCTCCCCCTCCTCATCGAGATCATCATCCTCATCACTTTCAACAGACTGTTCATACGAATGCCCTGCAAAGCCCGAACTGCTAATGCCCCCCTCTCCTTTACGTAAATATTCCTCAAATTCTGTCCTCTTCTGTTCTATGGTTAATGGTCTATCTGTGACTGCTTCAGAGTTACTATTCATAGATCTCCCCTTGGTTACTTTCCTCTTGGCTGTAGGTCGTCTACCGCCCTCTGTATCTTCCTTCAAGGTCTCATTCAAATCGCTATCGTTGCTTGATCTATCAGATGACGGACTGTCATGAACATCTTGGTGTGCATGCTCCAATGGCATTCTATCGTCACCTGATCGGTCACCTGATTCCTCGGTTGCATCTTCCGCTGCGTCGACTGAGTGTAAGGTAGATAATCTCGTTTTGCTGAGAGGAGAGGCAACAAACATCTGAGGACATAAAAAAAAAAAAAAAAATTGGTATTAGCTGTGAAAAAGAAGCTTTTTTGTCAACTGCATTCTGTTATGTTTCCTTTCTGCGACGGAATTACTTTCAGCTTTTCGAATGTCGATTTGAACAAGCAGAACCTTCATACATACTCTTTACAATAGTTGACATATCTTCAGTTTACTGCCTTCAAAGTAAGAGAGTTTCGACCATGTTTAATGAATAGTTTGTGGCCAAACTTTGACCAGTTTTAAACAAGACTGCCCGGCACACTCTTACGAGAAAGTAGGACAAATGTTAGAATGAAAATGCAGGGGAAAAAGTTAAAGGGAATGCAAATGTGGGAAAATGTATGGAAATAATAAAGACTGACACAGCCATGGAACAACCTTATCAAGCTCATACTTATGATAATACTGTATAAATAATAATATGAAATCCAAAAGTGAACATTGGTTGAGAACTTTCTTAATTTTCTTACAGTGCACAGTAAGGTACCTGAGATCCTACAAAGAAACATAATTTTTTACTTTTCATAATTACCAAGGTTATAAAGCATACTTTTAAACAAAACCAAAAAGTAGGAAAAAGTAGGTACTTTGATGATAAAATAGGATATATAGGGTGCAAACAAAGAAGGAAGATGTAGGAATCGATGGATATCCTGGAAATATTGAACTTTTCTTACATTGGACAATAATATATGGCAGCAATTTTCCTTTGATCTCTACTTTGTAGCATTTTACAAAATGTTTCCAAGTACCCATTGTCTTAAACACCTCCTT
The DNA here is from genome assembly GCA_010014835.2 of Apostichopus leukothele. Classification (NCBI taxonomy): domain Eukaryota; kingdom Metazoa; phylum Echinodermata; class Holothuroidea; order Aspidochirotida; family Stichopodidae; genus Apostichopus; species Apostichopus leukothele. The sequence goes on along the minus strand of JAAAKB020257922.1, from coordinate 3,526 downwards.
AGGCAATAGAGAAGACCTACCTTGCCCCTGAGTTTGGCTCTATGCATTACCCCCACCACTAAAGAGTTCTCACTGGAGAAGGATGCATTATCATCTGCTGCTTGCTCCAGCATCTCAAATTCGGCCAGATCTTCCTCTTCCAACTGAAAATGAAAAATAAGAAAATAAATAAAAAGAGAAAGAAAGCAAACATTAACCATTCAAGCATTTGTGGTTCTGTGAAGTCATATTTATATAGAGACTTCTTTAAATCATCAGTCTTGCAACGACTGATGCATATAGAAAGCTTGATATCTGAGAGGTCAGGATAAAACACATTTGAGGGTCTCATTCTCCAACAGAATGCACTCTGTTTGTACAGTAATGATGATTCTCCCTTTAACCTAGAACCCTGTCAACCCTCTCTTTCTACTCCACTATTCATATCGGCACTGAATGCTGTTTGACCCATGAAAATTAAAAATTAAATATTTAAAAAAATCAGGCAACATATTCACAGAATGACACAAAAAAATTAGAATATAGCCTGGCTCATCACATATCCTTTGGAGATTCTCATCTGTTCAATTTTGGACCGTTTTCCTTTTACATCCCTTTGCTGGAGATGGTGGAAGAGAGGAGGGAGGAGGTGAACTTACTTAAAGACAGGAACAGAAAAATGTTGCCTTGTTTAGCCGAGTATTAGGAATCAACATTTTTGTAAGTTACTTGATTTAGTATCTAGAGCTTTCATTCTCACTCCTTAATTTCAAACCAAAAGTCTTTACCTCTATTTTCTTCTCCCATCGCACCATGCCAATCGATTTGTCCATTTCGCCCTCTTTGGCTTCCGTTTGCACAGAAGGGGAAATGGAACCTGCTTCGGTTCCCCGGTGGGCGGAGTTACCTCTGGATGGGAGGAGCCTCTCCTTCCTCACCGACACGGGAGCTCGTCCAGTCGGCTTCTTAAATACATCATTCACATCTATTGCTTTTGAGACGTTATTACCATTCCAGTTTCCGAGAGGTGCATTCTGAATCTGCGAGCCATGAGAAGAAGACGGAAGAGTTCATTGAAGGGCAAATTTTATAAATCAAAAAGTTATGATAAGCCAGCCATACAGTATCTGGTAGTATCTGATCCTAAAACTACCTAAAAAATGTTCCACATCGAACAAGATTCACTCCAATTACTACATGACACTCTGTATCAATATTATGAAGGAACACCTGAACCCAAAAACTATGTGCAATTAGCTGGAAATGAGCAGAATTTGTTTTAGTATCAAAAGACCTTCGGCAGCAATCCATAATATGGACGATTTTGATAAATCTGTTTTATAAGTGTCATAGGTTTGGGTATTGTGTTGAAATTAATATTTGATAAATTAAGAGGTTTTTCTTAAAGATATTTGACATTTGCTGTGAGTTGTGAAAGTAAAGCGAAAAACTAACGATACAATACTCTCCACTTATGAACTTCTCATAAAGAATTCAGTGGTTGTCACATTTGCAAATACAAACAACCGCTGATATGACCGAAGTTGAGTGGTAAACTCTAGCCAGAATGATTGCTTCTGAGTTCTGTTTTGTGTCATACAAAACAAATCTTCACACCCATTTAATACATCATTCATCTTAGATGACAGAGGTTTCTGTGCTGAAGAACTCCACCAAATAGCAAAGAAAAACTCTCGCTCTGATTGGGAGGTATCCTAGTTGAAACTTCCTGTCTGTGAGCTGTCATTCTGTAAATCTGTGATTGCAAATCTTCACTGGGATCTGAAAAAATATTTCTTTCCCATTGTTTTTCTTTTCATATTTTCAGGGACCAAATATTATCATTAGGTCATGAAAATAAATTTTAATATTATAGATTCAACATTTGCAAAACCCATCTCGATTACAGAAACATAAATAAAAAAAAATAAAAGCACAAAAAAAAAAAAATCCAAAACATGTGGCTCAATAATGTCATATTTAGACTTGACCAAGTCTTTGGCCTTGTCATATCTCCCAGATGGAATATGATATTTCTTAGCTGTTTGGAGATGTTGATCATGATCTCTATCATATGGATCAATAATGACAGTTCCCTTTGTTTCTCCTTTAATGATATACTTATTGATATGCCATACCCACGATTAATTTATGTAATTAGTTATGTTGAATGTACTCTGTTATTATATAAAAGCCTACCAGTGGCATCTAAAGCAAATTACAGCCTTGAAGCTGTTTTCTTATAATAACTTTGGTTTTCAAGAAATCCACTTTGGCAAAGCTGTTTGTCCAAAAGACAGTAGCACTAAAACTACTTTCGGAAGAAACGAGCCCTCTCAGACTGCTCAAAATATATTCCAAAAAGTAATCATGCAAAAATGTGTATTCCTCATAAAGACAAGCTTTCCACAAAATATCATATGATCACAAAGTTTATAATTACAACACAGAAGAAAAGAATACACCTTCAATCTGTTTACCTCATTTTCATTTCTGCCTTCAAAGGAGTCGATTCCATTCTTCTTTAATTTCAACGACCCTTCCTGTTTCTTCTTCTTCTTTGTCCTGGGAGATGGTACTTTCATTTTACCAAATCTAGCCAGTCCTTCACCCCTTTTAAGAAAAGTATGCTTAGGTTTACCACTTATTCTCTGCTGTGGAACTTGTTCTGGTCCACTTTCTAACAGCAGCTTTTCCTCTAATAATTCTTCAAAAGACTTCAGGCTAGAACTCATCTGTGATTTGATTGGCGGATCATCATCATTGTCATCCTCGTCTTCTCCATCTGCCAATGATGGAGAAGTCTCCTTGTCGTGCTGTCTTGTCTCTGTGTATTCATCTCCTCCAAAGTGCATAGAAGGTGCTCCATCTTGATCCATCGCTGAAGCAAGCTGACGATCTGAACTATCTCTAGGCGAAGGTGCTTGTTGACGGTAGAGAGGAGATGACATGCTTGGAGGGAGCCCATCGGATTGCATCATACGGTTCATACCAAAAGAGGAAGTTGGCTCCTGGAATAGTAGAAATCAAATCTATTAAAACATAACGTAAAAGATAAATAAATATTGTTTATTGGTATATTCTTCAGTTGCATATACATACATGAAGAAAAACTGTACATTTTTTTACGAAATTGTACCCTTACTCATAAAAATTTCAAAAAAGTCGTCTGTATTAAATATAATATTTAATATAACCACATTGATAGAGAAAGCTACATATCTAAGGGTCTCCCTGTTGCAGACAGCTTTTAAGTTATCAAGAATATTCAACAGGATTTAGTCAACTTCTTTAAAAGTTAATCAATATCATCCAAATGGCATGCAGGTGAATAGGGAAAGACAAAGAGCCTGACAACACCCTTTACTGAAACATGAATTAAATATACCAAAGGACTTGACATCAGAGGTCTATAGGCAGGGATGTGCCCACGCTGGGCGGCACTGGGCGGCCCCGCCCAGCACTAAAAGTTACCGCCCAGCACTGTCTTAAAAATCGTGAATCCCGCCCAGCACTATTTTCATCTAAATCCCGACATTCCTAACAA
>JAAAKB020257912.1:0-10330 GCA_010014835.2 Apostichopus leukothele | reverse complement strand
TAGCCATAGGAGGAGTCACATCTTCAAATTATAAAAGCAGAGAAGAAAGATTCTCTAGCAAATGTACTCAGATATGCCTCCACTGTAGATTTAACTTATAAAAGATCATAAGAAGGGACACTGCTTATTGTCCAACGCTAAATATTCTAAAAATTGATGGTCACAAAAGCTATAGTAAGTCGTCTAAAACATGTCGGCAATAATTCCATCTGCAGGTGTCAGCCACATATCACAAAATTTGCTATTAATGATGTTTTCATTTCACCGGAAGAATCTTCAAAACTGAATTACACATGCCATCCCAAACTTTCAGTCAAGAAAGTACGACACGATGGATATATGTAACAGCTTTGCTATTCACCAATAAACTTAAACATTAATATTGCTTTGGTCAGTCTGAAATGTCATATAGACCCATCCTAATACTTTGCATCATTTTTGTGTTTGAATCTTGTTTCATTGTGGATGTTGAACTGGCGGTTTTTGGTCTTCGCTTTCTTTTCCCTAAAAGAGACAACTTTTTCTTACTATTAAAGCATCCTTATAACGTTTCGATCTTCCACATGAAATATTACATATTTGGTAATAAAATATGAGAGAAGAAGCTTCAGATTGCAACGGATTTTTATATTTCTTTTACAAGTGGATAATTAAAGTCCCTGTAATAAATAGAGTAGAGGTTCTTTTATAAGTTATGGGCATTTAAGAGCAGCATTAAGTTCTTGCTTTTTCTTATACAACTAATGTTATTGTTTCTTGATTATTATTTAGGTTATTTTGAAAAAAAAAGTTACTTTACTTAAATGAATAAATAATACGCAAAGATGATTTCAAGAAAGATGAAAATGGATGGACAAAACTCATGATAGCAATCATTGCCTGTCATCAGCGGCAGTGTATTATTATGACCATCTTCGTTGCTTTCTTACAAAACATATGGTCGTTATGGACTACATTAACGGACCTTCAGCGCATTATTATGACCATCCTCGTTGATTCTTACAAAAGATATGGTCGTTATGGACTACATTAAAGGACCTACACTCGCTGATTGTTACAACACATATGGTCGTTATGGACTACATTAACGGACCTGCAGTGTATTATTATGACCATCCTCGTTGCTTCTTACAAAACATATGGTCGTTATGGACTACATTAAAGGACCTACACTCGCTGATTGTTTCAACACATATGGTCGTTATGGACTACATTAACGGACCTGCAGTGTATTATTTTGACCATCCTCGTTGCTTCTTACAAAACATATGGTCGTTATGGACTACATTAAAGGACCTACAAACGCTGATTGTTACAACACATATGGTCGTTATGGACTACATTAACGGACCTGTAGCGTATTATTATGACCATCCTCTTTGCTTCTTACAAAACATATGGTCGTTATACTACGTTAACGGACCTACACTCGCTAATTGTTACAACACATATGGTCGTTATGGACTACATTAACGGACCTGCAGCGTATTATTATGGCCATCCTCGTTGCTTCTTACAAAACATATGGTCGTTATGGACTACATTAACGGACCTGCAGCGTATTATTATGGCCATCCTCGTTGATTCTTACAAAACATATGGTCGTTATTGACTACATTAACGGACCTACAACGTATTATTATGGCCATCCTCGTTGCTTCTTACAAAACATATGGTCGTTATTGACTACATTAACGGAACTACAACGTATTATTATGGCCATCCTCGTTGCTTCTTACAAAACATATGGTCGTTATGGACTACATTAACAGACCTGCAGCGTATTATTATGGCCATCCTCGTTGCTTCTTACAAAACATATGGTCGTTATTGACTACATTAACGGACCTACAACGTATTATTATGACCATCCTCCTCGATTCTTAAAACACATATAAACGTTATTGACTACGTTTAGGACTTGCAGCGTATTATTATTACCATCCTCGTTGCTTCTTACAACACATATGATCGTTATGAATAACGCTAATGGCCTTGTAGTGTAATATTATGACCATCCTCGTTGATTCTTAACACATATGGTCGTTATGGACTACATTAACGGACTTGCTGGAAAATGCTGGCTTGGCATAAAACTACTCAAAACACTGAAAACTATACCTGTCACATGGAAATTCAACTCTTTCGGCATCCGCATCAGTGAGTCGGCATTTCCCAATGCTGCATTTAAAGGATTTAATGGTACGTCTGACGAAACAAAAACAGGAATAACGCTGAACTTAGTGGACAGTGGCGTAACCATACTTTTCATTGGGGGGGGGGGGGTGCTGAGGGGTGCAAAGACTTCGAGTAGGGGGAAGTTTCGCGATAGACAAGTTCGGTCATATTAGGTACTTTTGCAAATATTCCAAAACAGTTGAAACCATTTCTAACGGTACTATGATAAATGTTTCTTTACCCAAATTGAGCAGTTTATTCCTGGGTTCCAGCTGCTAAATTGTTGAAGGGATAGTCAAACTAAAACTATGAAGTTGATATATTGTAGATAAAGGCACTATACTCTTAGATGATAACCCTGTGTGTTCTGTTCTTATTCTGTTTACATCCTATAAATGCATCGTTCACAATTTGTCTACAAAAGCCTATGTATTTCTTTATAATTGGATTATTAACTTTTCCAGTACAATTTGTTACTTGCCGAATCAAATTTAGAATTTAAATAAACTTAAAAACATCAAAATGCTATATCGATATGATTTTCAATTGCGTTGAGGTTTTCGTCTATGATTTACAATAATTATGATTTAATAACATTTGTATATTAGGCTCCGTTTCACCGACCTAGGCTTCATTCATCCAGCCACTTCGAAACTGTCTGTCCAGCACCATAGTCCATCGGTTTTATTACATTAATCGGCTAAGGTCTGTATAGTCGTCAGACACGTTTAATTTCGGACGGTCGATATAATGATAGCAAACGTTTATAACCATACACATGATATAACAAGCATGGTAGTGTGTTATCTCCTTGGATAGTGTGTTGGGCGAGGTGGGGGTGGGGGGGGGGGTGGCGTCGCAACGATGGCAGAGAGCAAAATAACAGCTATATTTAGCTCGAGACGCAACTACCAGGTATTAATATGATAGTTCTCGTCAATTACGGATTAACGGCAACCCCGAACTAGTTGACTGAGCCTTCAAATGCATATTTGATTTTCGTCCGATACTTTGTTGCCTATACCTATGTCGTTGAGGCGAAGGAGGGGGGGGGGGTGAGAGAGGGCGGGGTTTAGGTATATACTCACCGCATTCAGAAGGTACGACACCACTGGGGTGAAGATTTTCCATATTCCAAGTAATATTATTTGTTCCTTTCACCGTAAGTTGAACAGAGTAGCATCCGCTTCCGTTGACATTAATGACATTTGAATATATCCCGTCCATCATATCATCAGATTCTGTACAAAGGCAAATTTAACATCACTTGGGTTTAAGCATAACAACAGAAGGAAGTTGTGGCATCTCTGTATACGATGCAGGGAAGCCTAAAGTTGAAGCCTAGTAATCCTGGAAGTGTGTCTTAGATAGGTGACGGGAAGTTGTTAGCAATCACAGTAGTTTAATAGTTTTTTTCACTTCAAAGAGAAATGACACTTGAAACACTTGCGGCTCATCAACCTAAATGATTGGACTTTTAGTCTAGGACACAGACTTGTGATCTCAAATAACATGTTTTACTTAAAATATATGCTAATGTATTTTTGTAGGATGTCATGCAAAGGTGCTTTCAAACGGTTGTTTTATAAGATTAACTCGCTTGAACTAGTACAATTTATGAAATCGGCCGTCTTGAAAAATAATTCACCCTTAAAGAAACTTGACAGAGGTTTAAAAACCGAAGTAGCCCTACGAGTTTAATAACACTCAATGTCGTTCGACAATGTCAGATCAATACCATAACTCTGCCTTCATTTTCCTTGAGGATATTTCCCCACTGGCAGGCACGTGTTTCCCGGCTGTTCCGTTAGCAGTGAACCTTATTGTCCACTTATCACAATATTCTGTATTTTGGTTTGTGACTTTTTCTAGTTACAATTTTGCGAATTCAGTTTATTTAATACTCAACACCTTTAACACCGTTCAACTTCAGGCTTGTAGATTCCCTAGTTGAGTGACTTTTAAAAGACAATTTATCTGAAAATCATACTCACCTTCAGGTATATCGCTCAACAATAATTCATGACTAGATCCATCTGGTACTCGAATCCTGGCATTCACACTGAGGTTGTATACAGGTTTACTCAAATAGGTAACGGAGGCGTATATCTTCCATCCACTTCCAGTGAAATGTTTCTTTATAAAGGGTTTTACTACTACGGGAGGTAATGCATTGTTCACAGCACTAATGAAGAACAACTCCACTCGAACAGTAGTGCTGAATATATCCGTATTCCAGATCGTTACATTGTTGTTCACGTCAAATTTCTTTCTTAGTGTAAAAGAAAATGTTGAGTCAAAAAGTTTCGAAAGAAACGCTTTCATCTATACTGCTCTATCTTGTCTCACTGCTGCTTGTCTCACTATGTAACTTATTCGAGCACGAAATTGATCAAACTTTTGTAGAAGGGTAAAAATTTAATAGTTAAGTGCATCATTGAACTTTTGGTGCCAGTTTCCGACTTTCCTTAAGAGTGATAGGAGATCATTGGTTTCGTTTTGTCCACTACATCCCAAATGTTATCCGGTTTGTATTATTCACTTATACAGAGTTTAAGCGACGTTGTAATTTGAAACAAGTGAATCTAACACTGTTATTTAGTTAACTGTCCATGTACGTTAACACTTTTGTCGAATATTTTATAGTGTTACGGTTACAACATGTAGACACCATGATAATTGTTGAAATATAAACTAACGCAGGGACTACATTTGTCAAGCAATACCTACGGTAGCCAATAAAGGACATGCGATATGTCGAGATACCTTGTTTAATACCATGATTTCTCGACAAAATCTTTAAATCAAGTTACAGACTTAACATACCTCGACACCAGAACAAAAAAAGGTATTTATGTCGAGTAACAGACTTACGTTAACTCGACAAGACGACACAAATTTGAGTATTGTCGACTAACCAACTTGTGCTAACATCTCAACAAATAATTGACTTTTGTCGAGTTACCGATTTACTGTTACTCGACAAGACGACAGACATTTGAGTTTTGTCGACTTGACGACTTACGATAACTTGCATTTCGACACACATTTGATTTATGTTTATAAAGTTCCAGAATTAGAATTACGGTAACTCGAAAATACGACACATATTTCAGTTTTTGTCGTGTTACCGACCTACGATTACTTGGCATCATGACAAAGAATTGATTTTTGTCGAGTTACCGACTTAGAATTACTCGAAAGACGACACAAATTGGAATTTTGTCGTAATAACGACTTACCAGTACTTGGCATCTCGACAATTTTTTTTCTATCGAATAACCGGTTTAAGGTAACTCGAAAATACGATAGAAATTGGAGTTTTGTGGCGTTAACGATATACGATAACTTGGAATCAAGACAAAGAATTGATTTTCGTTAAGTTACCGACTTAGAATTACTTAAAAAGACGACACAAATTGGAATGTGTTGTATTAACGACTTACGATAACTTGGCATCAAGACAAAGAATTGATTTTTGTCGTGTTACCAACTTACGGTAACTCGAAAAGACGACATATATTTGAGTTTTGTCGAGTTAACGACTTATCATAAATTGGCATCTCGACAAACAAAATCTCGACAAAGTGTCGAAAATCTGAAAATTTACGTCTTGTGGAGATGTATCAACTCGTGATGATGACAAATATATGGAAACTCACGTTTTGAAGACATCGTAACAAATCGTCAAAATGTCAATTATATGAAAATTTAGTTTTGTCGAGCTGCATCAACTCGTCAAAATCACAAAAATCAGTAAATTCCTTTCCATTTCCATGGCTTTATCTGTTAAAACTGGTGAGTACTGATGTGTCTTATTATTTCTTAACATTTTTACATTTAAGCCCAGTTGATACTGAGGACTTACAAAACTAAACCACTACACACAGAATCCTATGCATAATAATTATCTGTTGTCTTTTATAGGCGTACAAACTGATCAAGCCATGTACATTGGGTGAAAATTCACGTTTTGATGAGATCATATCAAATCGTCAAAATGTCAAATCTGAAAATTAATGTTTTGCCGAGATCCATCAATTCATCAAAACGTCAATTTGCCAATGTTTGTCATTTGAACGCGTTTTCGTAAGTCGGTGACTCCACAAAACTCCACTTTTTTGTCGAGATGTAAAGTTATCGAAAGTCGGTAACTTGACAAAAATACTAGTTTTGTCGAGATGTCAATTTCGCATAAGTCGGTAACTAGACAAAAACGAATTTTTGGCGTCTTCTCAAGTTGCCGTAAGTCTAAAGCAAAACAAACATATTTTTGTTGAGATATCAAGGTTTCCTGATACGGTATCTCGACATTTGCCATCCCACTTATGTCTTCCGTAAATAATAGCGTTAGAACGTATGGTAGACCGCGCAGCAAATTTGATGATAACGATATAAATAGAAACGATGATTTTTTACACACTCTCACCTCATAGCGGATCTCGATCAATTTATCCGATATAAAGCATTCTTCATGTGTACAATCAGGTATGGAAATATTGCCTGAATCCCACTGAATTCGACATAGTATGTTACCATTACCCAATAAACGATCCAGTTGGAGGGGCCATGAATAGTTCGTATCAGCAGTGATAGTAAATTCGTCGACCTCTACCTGCAGAGTATAACATTATACAACATTGAGTTCCGACTCTAGGATATAGATGAAACTAACCTGGAAAGTTGTGGCGAAACGAATGTCCTGTTCAAATCATTACTAAACGGTACAAAGTTCCTATAACCAAAATCCAGCAGGATAAGTGATTTTCAATTGAGAATATTAAGTGTTAAAGTATACAGGATTTCCGAAATTTGACTATCGTTGATAGTAAGATATTTTCACTCTGATGATGACGATGACGATGACGATGAGAATGATGATGAGGATGACGACGACTACAATGACGACGAAGACGATGGTGATGTTATATTTGCGACCTAAAGCAACCATGAATGTGGGAGAAGCCCGCAAGGGCTAATGCATTACAACTTTCATGTCGGTGGCTTCCAGTTCAACGTTTTACAACGAATTTGGAATCTTTTTCGGAAACAGCATTTTTTTTATGAGGTTTAGCTCATACTTCTACATACCCCTAATGGCGTTTGGTCTGCCCATTGAATGTTAGGTTCCCAGTACACACTACGTTGAAAGTACTCGAAAGTGTGAAGTTCATCTTATCTATAAGTTTAGTGTGCTTGCAACTTATAACATATATGTAATATCATAAAGGTGTTCAATTCTAATTTACTATTTTATGTCTGTTACAATCTGCTATACATAAAATGCTTAACCAATCAACATTTCAAGTGCTTATACTGCAGTAATTCCTTAGGCCTATAAATTACAACAATCCTCATATATAAGTTAAATGACGTCAGTTTTCTGAATACAAAACATTAAACTGAAATTTATAGTCGTCGCCTCGAAAACTGATATCATATGTCATGGCTTCGTCCATATTGTCTCTAATTATATAAATTAATAACTTATGCCACATGTATTGAAGACTAAGACTGTAGCTTTGCAATCCGTCGACTGCATGCAGAGCGATTCCATTGCCAGACGCCGATGGTTACCTTAAAAACTGCAAGGAGACAACAACGGATTTATGGCCAATTTAATCATAATAGAAATGAACTTACCCTTGTGTTGTTTTCGACATCGTCATAATTTATAGAGGTGATGTACTCCGCAGTGGACTTGTTTTCATGTTGCCATCCTTCTTCGATTTCTTTTGCAATTAAAATTGGTTTGGATGAGCTCACATTTGATGTTATTGAATTCTTGTACATGGACAGACCACTTTCGAACACCAAGACATCGTTATTCATATCTACGGATGTGTACTATTATGGTTGGAATGAAACATATTGCAGCGTGAATTTGGTAATCATGCACATGCTATATACGTTGCCGATAAGGATATGACATTTCTTGCAGGAGCAATATTCGTAACATATGGTCTGAACGGTCGGGCAATTTGGCAGCGTCCGATGGCCTAGATCAGAATAGGAGACCACTAACTTCATGACCTGCCAATCAAATCCAAAATTGAGTACGATTGTTTTATAACTTATTCTTCTTGTATTGAGCACCCTATTAAGTGTTGGTTGTATTTGAAACGGGCTAAATCTGAACATGGTATCTAATATTAATAAGAGGGTCCAGGATCCAGTCACGTTTTAATTGCTGGCTATGTCGCTGATGGAGTCGACGGAATGACCCCGGGCGTTTTTGCGGGGCCCAGATTACCGTCAGCCCACCTTTGTTCTCAAGGTTATAGGTAGTATATAACATGCCAAAGACGTCAAACAAATTCGTCAATGGTAATGACGGATAATCAGGCAATAAATACTTACATCAAAACATTCTCCCATTGCTTCTCTCCTATGATCATATAAACAATAACTTGTACTGTTGTGAAATAAATGAATCTTCTGACTTGTGGTGACCGATATAGTTGACCGTAACAAATAACATTCGTTACTTTGCTTGACATCCAGAATATTGTTGTTATCATTAATCTGGTCAAGTAAACCGGAAAAAAAGGAGAACTTTCACTGTCATATATTGCATATTGTATAATTCTTAGTATAGCTTCAACTCAAGCGTTTGCAACAAGTTTTAGTTTTAATCTGGATAATCTTGTTCCAATAGGTAGAAAAGGACAACGAAATTTAAAATGCAGGATTAACCGTGACTGACGTCATGGAAGACGAAAACAAAAATGGAGTCATTATTTCATCCCGAAAACTCAAGATTCAGGAAATCAAAATGAAAATAAAGCCGAATTGTAAACTTGTTGCCGAGTTGTAATAATGAATCTTCGTATGTAATAGAGAGAGGAAGATAGAGTACATTATAGATTAAAAGACTAATTATTTAGCCATTCATCCGTACATTTACGCCGCTCGTTAGAAAAAGGTTCGTTTACAATAACATGGACATTAAGTATTAGCTTGCTTTTTATCACATTAGCTTTTAAGGCAGTTCCACTGATTGATCGTTTAGACATGATAGTATGGACAGTAACGAGCATTATTACATAGACTACGTTTGTGGACGCATAGGAAAATCACTGGTGTGAACTCGTTTCCGTTTTAAATTTTATTGCAAGAGAGACAATCACTACGGATTAATTAACACATTATACAGTCATGTCGGTTTAATTGATGTTACGTAATACCAAGCAGCAGGCCATACACCATTATTTGAGAATTGAAGAGATCGAGCAATAGAATAAGTTGAGATAACATTGAAAGTACGATGTTTATCCTCTTCAAGTCTAATATTATGTAACGTTCGTGGTTTGACAAAATACGTGAACCTTAACATTACAAACGTTATTTTATTTGTCAGTCACTTACACAGGTGTTGCTCTCTTCCATGAAAATCGCTTTTGTTCTGGGTAGAAGTATTGTAAATCTTGGAACAGTATCATTGGCCTGAAGTGATCCGTTAGCAAAATCTGTGTGACGTCGCATAATCTCCCATGAACTGAGTTTGTTACACATCTTATTATGGCGATTGTTTGCGTCCTGGTTGTGAAGCGATCGAACATCGGTTATATTATCACTGTCGCAAAAGTCCATAATCTAGGGATAGAGTGACAACCGATGACAACTTGTATACGTTTGCATAATCTTATTACTGGGGAAAGAGTGAGTATGCTTCCCATATGATAGTCATTACACTGGTTATGTCATTGCTAGCAATAGCCTAACCTATAAAACATATTGGAGATATTAGCCTATTCTTACAATCCCATGATCATGACAATGAGCTTTTCCAATTTTAAGGCAAAGTTACAACTATTGAAATGATTTACAGGTATTGTTTCCATGGTATCATTTCACTTGACCAGAAATGATGATACACTGCATCTGGTGTAAATCAGACAACATGTTCTCTGCACGCCAGGTTACAGTTTGGATATGCAAAATGTCTTCCTGGTGCTTGGTAGGCAATGTTATTACATCTACAAAGTATTATATATATATATCTATATATATATATATATTAATAATTAATAACAATTAAAGTAGGTAAAACAGCAAATGTTTGTTTTTTGCATAGCTTTCGAGCAAAACTAGCTCTTCTTCAGTGCATGATCACCGAAAGTGACAAGGAGTAGCAGGAATTGAAACTATT
>JAAAKB020257901.1:0-10333 GCA_010014835.2 Apostichopus leukothele | reverse complement strand
GTTAACAAGAGAGAGCAGAAAGAGAGAGGGGGGAGGGGGGAAAAAGAAAGAGGGGGGTGGGGGGGGGGGGGGGGGGGGGTTTCATATTGCTCTTTGCAGCAAGAAACACTTCTACAAATCTTACCGTATTTCACTAGAATTACCTTTTGTAGGTTGGGAAGGGAAGGATAGTACAGGTGCTCTACATTCCAAACTCTACTAGGTATATATACAAAGATTTCAAGAAAACAATAAAATAAAATACAAATCTGAAATTACCTGAAATTTTGTTGACATAGACACTTTTCCCTTCAGTCTGTGGTGGATTTCTAAGTTTAGGGTCTTTCAGATAGTTACAAAACTGGCAATCGATCTGAAAGCAGACAAAGCCTTCTTTGAGATCATATCTTCTCTTCCTCAGGAAAGTTTTAATGTCAGAAGTTGATGGAACAAGGCACTCTTCCATTGATACCTGCTTGCTCGTCAGGTCTAAATCTGGTGGGATGGCTTTCGATGAAAATCTCCTCCACGTTTTAGTCTTGTGTTTCCAAAGTATACAATTCTGGCAGTCAATTTGACTTCTAATGTTTACTACACTGTTCAATCCGTCACCACTTGTATCGTTCCAACTTCTTTGAAAAGAACTGAAAAGCTTATGATGTGCTGCAGGTATATTGACTGACATTTTCAAATTCAATTGTTTGGAACAAACCTGTCGAAAGCCTAGTCTCCTAGTCAGGACTGCACAGGTATAAGGTAGACAGCTCAGAGGCTTACAGATATATGAGAGATTTGGACATGGGGAAATGTGAGGAAGTACTGACATTTTTGCTTCTAAATAAAAACTGCTCGGGTGTGGTTCAAATATTCATCAGTTGGAAATTATTCATGAAGGACGGTACTTTTTTGAATCCAGATGATGAATGTTTCTTGACCCGCCGGAGTTAACTTAGCCCGCAGCATCTGTAAGTTAAAATATATTTATAAGTCACATAAATCGTGGGGTAGAATCATAATTTGAAACCTTACAAAGGCTAGCCTAGGCCATAACTACACATGTAACTGGCCTAGGGATGTATGTCTAACTTAAGGTAAGTTTTGATTGAAGTTAAACTGTGGTTTAACGTTGGCAAAAAGTTTGGAGTAAGCTGTTTATGGCATAGAGTTTATGACCTAGGCTTACTTTAGGGGTCACAAGTTACTTAATAGTCATCTCCTGTTTGAGTATGCTGGCGCCTACTCAATAGCCTAGGCCCTAGGTGCAGTTTGTTGTGTAATTACTAGGACTAGTATTATTTTAAGAGAATGTGTTTAGGCATAGTTGCTATTGAGGTATTGTATATAAACTCCCTCACAGTCATACTACTACAGGTAGTTTAGGCTCAGCATGAGGCTTGGCCTACTTTCGATGCTGGAGTAACTAACTTCAAATCTTAATTCGCACATATGATACACATAATACTTTTTAAGAAAAAGTCGCACAGGAAAGAACCTGGGCACGAACACCAAACTACTGAACGACTGATCCGCTCTCAACCTCAGTCACCTTTCAGTGGGACTGTGACTGTGTGGTCATTGTCGGGTGTGCATCACCATTCCCCTCGAAAGGGAATAGATACTACACCATGATCTTAGCCATGATACACATAATACTTCTTCGTAGGCCTGGTCTCGGCTTAGGCTAGGACTCACTAGGCCTCGTAACTGTTATGTTGTGTTATTGTTAATGTTAAGTTAGGGTGGCCTAAGCCAAAGTGAAAATAGGCTAGCCTAGGCCTACTATTTTTGCTAAGCGATTGTTACTCGTCACATTTTCCCTCAAAAGTTTGAGATTCTAAATATTATTACCAATAATTACCAACCTGATGGTAATGGGTAAAGCCTTTTATCCATACTAGTTTATTACCAAGCCCGGTATTTTCGACATTAAACCATGCATGAGGTGGTTTACTGTGTAATCAACAGGCCAAAACAAGTTGTGAGCTGTGTACAGTGCTGTGTCCCTAGCTCACATTCGAAATTTGGTAGTGTGCTTCTTCCCGCCAGCTGATTTTTAGCAAGACTATGGCAAGCCGTTTTGTTTATAGTGGTATGGGTGATATTACGAACTTATATAATGTTACCGACAAAATCGTTTCTTTAAAAAATACAAAAATCATATCTGTTTGTAATATCAACTAACGAAGTCATTTGGTTGTGTCTGAAACGTGTGGTTTTGTGCATTTTAATTCACCGGCCTTCGTACAACATTCATCCCGGTCTGGTCACACTACCGCATTGGTTTATATAAATACTGACCCCAGATGAATAGAGTAAATAGCTAAACTTTGACATGAATTTTGTTCGGAATCAAGTCGAAATATCGATATAAAAAAAGCCAATATTAGAGAAAAGATTTAATGTAAAAGTCGATATTTCAATATCAAGTAAAAATACTGTCTTGACAGCATATAGTGAAAAGTTTGATATAACATAGTTGAGAATAAAGTAAAATTGTTAAAGTATTTCGAAAATCTTTTTGTTTTGGAAAATAGTTATGATTTTGCGATGGAATAGTTAAATTTTTTTTTAATACAATTCGAATATCGAGATAAAATGTTAGAAATTAAAAAATATTGCTTAATTCAATGTCCTACCTGAGCTATTTTTGGTAGCCAAGTTCAGATGCCATTTACTAATACTTCACTATATTTGACATTGGATGTGTTCATTGCAAAATAATTATTCAATAATTAAAGAAAATCCAGATAACAGAATACGTTGTTGAACATACCGAGCAAGAATGGAATAAAGAGGGCGCTAGTTCCTTTCTGTCACTGTCTACACTAACGCTGTTATTTATTTGAAATAACAAGTTAACAATATGTTATAACAAGTTAAGAATTAGTAATGAGAAGTGAATAATTTGTAATAACAAATAAATAATTTGCAATAACAAATTAATAGCAAGCTAGTGTTTTCTAATCACAGTTTTACTAACTTGTAATAACAAATTAACCAATTTGTAAAAACAGTAACTTTTAATAACAGATTAATCATTTGCAATAACAAGTATCCAACATGGAGGAGGGCACCCGGAAGGTTACATTTTTGGTTTCTCCCCTTGTTTATGCCAGCCCTCTTTTCATATCTTCTGACTAAATTCCATTCGAGGTGTAACATTTTTTTATAATTTAGTGTCAAATGATAAAGTTATGTTCCGCGAATGACTAGATCGGTGAAGTGGGTAAAGCCTCTACTAATCTGACTAGACCTCCTTCCCTGTAGTTTGCACAAATTATTAACTCGACAACAAACGCATCATCGTTTGAGACTTTGGGAATAAAATCAGAATCTGGCTCAACCTCACCAATGTGAAAATGTCACAGTAACTCAACAAGAGAGAATTCGGGAAACAACTTTCCACTGAGCCAGGTTACCCCTAAAACCGCCATTATAATTCAAGAATAAAACAAGTTTTATTATTTATGGAAAGATATAAAAACAAAATAAGTAAACAAATTCAAAGTAAATTATCTGGTTCTTTTTTTTTTAGGTTTTTTATTTTTCAAATTTGTCATGATTATTCACAGAATGAAATTTATTTATGATCTTAGTAAAATATGAAAATGAAACAAAAAGTATTTAAGGAAGAACTGATCACATGACATCATCATTATTGCCATCGATACACACAGGGAATAATTTAGTCTTCAAATTTTGTGTAGCAGTTTTGAATCCTCTGAACTTTCATCTCCTATGAAATAATATGGTTCCTGACTACAGAAACTGCTGGATTTCACAAGCTCTCCCCGGAATAAAAGTGTCCACAGAAATGTCCCCAGGTTGTATGTGCATTGTATTGCAATCTGATGATTTTGTGTAGCAGTTTTGAATCATCTGAACTGTAATCTCTTATAAAATACTATGGCCCTCCTGTCTAAAGAAACTGCTGGATTTCACGTGCTGTCCCCGGGTTAAAAGTGTCCACAGAAATGTCCCCAGATTGTATGTGTATTGTATAGTAATCTGAACATTTTTTGTAGCAGTTTTGAATCCTATGAACTGTCATCTCCTTTAAAATACTATGGTTCCTGTCTAAAGAAACTACTGGATTTCAGGTGCTGTCCCCGGATTAAAAGTGTCCACAGAAATGTCCCCAGATTGTATGTGTATTATATAGCAATCTGAACATTTTTTTGTAGCAGTTTTGAATCCTATGAACTGTCAACTCCTATAAAATACTATGGTTTCTCTGTGTACAAACCTGCTATGCATCTTTTGCACTTGTATAGCAATTTAAACATTTTGCTATGAGATACCTGATAAAATATTCCCTGTGTAATGCCAGCCTACTGTGTCTGATACTATTAGGAAAGAAAAAAAACCCAAAACACCAAAAATTATTAAATTCTTTTCAAAATAAACAGCCACCCTATGTCAATGACAACATTGTTTCTGCAAAACTTTTACTTTAATTAAGGTGACCAGACCCCCGATAACCAGGGGTCGTCCCGGATTTAATGTGCCGTCCCCGGATTAAAAGTATCCACGGAAATGTCCAAAGATTGTATGTGTATTGTATGAATATAGCTCAGTTTTTAACAGGGCACTGAAAAATTTCAAGTTTGCCTGATTGACATTCTATTTATAGAGACAGCTTGATCCTAAGCTGTGATTGTTCATAACTACAAACATAAAGCTCATTCATCGCTCAGAGATAAAGGCAACCCAGATCATTTAATAATTTCACATCCTAGACTAGCGAGATAAGCATCTCATATGTTATTCATAGGTCCATGGTTAGGTGTGGGCTCACTTATTTTGGTTCTTCTCATAATGTTGTTATTTCAGATCATGCTCCGAAGAACTTGTACTGACAGTATGAACATCTTATTTCTATTAGACAAAGTTTCGGAACTGTTCATACAGTCAGTAAGAGGTGCTTTGCAGCATGACATGTGAGGACAGTATAGAGTGGTAATAGCACTGGCATATTGTCCCAATAGGCTACTCATGACATATTTCATCTCAGAACAAAATTAACAAAATGAGCCTTAATACTTAACTCAGCTGTGTTTTGAAAGACGAACAAGTTCCCAAGGTACTAAACATCTTTTGTAGCTCAGTAATACAGTAATTTAAAAAAACACTGTCTTCATGAATGCACGTGTAGCAGGAAAGGTACATTGCAACATGAATGGCTGTGTCTTTTTCTTCTTCTTCAAAGTAGACCAAACATAGAAACCACCACCATCGTAAATCGGCAAGAAATCTACCGAGACCAGCATCTACCCTGAAGAGGAGACCTCTGTGGTTCATTGAGGGGCAGGTAAGGTGATTCCAGGAGGGCTAGGAGCAGGAGTGAGGGGGAGTTGATGAACAGGCACTGGTCCCCCATCATCTGGGGCCTGAAGAAATAGATTAAAAAAATAATGACAGTACCACGGTTGTTAACACAATAGATGATTGGACAATATCACACAGATTCATGACTGGATGGTAGAGAATCAAATTTGAGGGGCGGGACCTGATGGGCCATGGCTCAGTTGTCAAGGAAGGTCAAGGGTCATAAGGATAAAAGTTTGAGGACTGCTCTGATGGTAGAACTATATCACACAGAGTAATGGTGACAGTTGGGTTGATGTCTCCTTTAGGTAATGTTGTTGTAAATTTTGGCTGTGAAATTTTATGCTCTTTTATTTTGTTCTTTTATTTCTCTGAAATTTTATGTTCTCACTGTTACACAAAACTCCCACTTATAGGCCAATGTCAAGAAAATCAAGCAAATACATCAAAGGAAAACTGTCTAGGAAGTTCTGCGGGAAAAATTTTTTATAACAGAAGAGAATTTTTTTTTTACGTTCACCATATAGAAAGATAATACAAACCTGTTAAAGAAATGCTAAGATGCATTTTGAAAGGTTTTGAAACTTTGTGGGCATTTTAGGATATCTAGCAGATTTTCTGTCACTTTATAGTCCTTGAATTATGGGCATATATGCAAGATGTTGAAAGAAGAACTAGTGGCAAGGAAAGGTACTACAATCAAACTCTCTTTAGTAAGGTGACCTGACGTCCCCAATTTTTAGGGACAGTCCCCGGTTCCAATGTTTCGTTCCCGATTACCAAGTGTCCCCGAAAATGTCCCACATTTAATTTGGGATGGGGGTGGAGGGGGGGGGGTGTGGATGTGGTGGAAGGTGAAACTCCTCTGAAAAGAACCATATGGTGCTGGGAAATATGTTGGAATAAACATGTACGAGTATCTCATTTTTTTTTTTTTGGGGGGGGGTCAGTTTAAGACCTCACCATTCCCTTTATAGGTAGCATCTGGAAGATATCCTGTAGTGTATATGGAGATGGGAGAATAGGGTTCCAACCTAACATACCCTCTCCAATATCTAACTCTACTTATATTCTGCACAGTTGCATACATACTGTATCTCAGAAAAAATATTTAAATAAAGCCGAAAAGCAAACAGTCAAAGTGGGAGAAAGAAAGTTAAATAGAGAGCATACATAAAATATCAATTTTCAGCCTGGTAAGGATCTTTCCTAATTTTTTCAAAATAAATGAGAAGGCGCAAAAGCCCTACAAGAGCAGATCATAAAAATACCAACACCAAACCTTGAAAGTTGACTAATCTCAACAAAAATAAGAAAACAAAACAAAAGAGATAAAAGTAAGCAAAATCACAAACCAAATCATCATTCTCTCTCCTGATTCTTCCAAAATAACGATAAAAAAAACAGAAACAAAATAATGTTTTTTTGGACTAAACACAAGAATCAAAAGCAGAAATGAGACATTTTTTCTGAAACAATTTTAAAATATTGATCTGAGATATTTATTCATTATTAAGCAATACTAAAAAAATTAAGAAATGTTATAAAAGGACTTGTTCATGCTGTACAAAGACCTATGAAATTTGCTGGCAATATTTCATTAATTTTGTCACAGGGTTTGGGTATTCAAAAAGAAAGAAAAACCTCAATTATTGAAAATGACGGACAGACAAAACAATAGATACAAAAAAAATATTAAACTTGCATGCCAGTTTTAATAACTTATAAACACTAAGTGATTGATCTATGGATGTCTTAATTTGATCGATTGGGATCCAATTTTGTAGTTAAACTGTTTTGGTATTAAAATGTTGACCAAAATCAGAGCGTTGCTCTTCTAAGTATTTTATCTTTCTTAAGACTTGTTGTTCTTTTAAACTCAACTTACCTTTGGTTTCTTTAAACGACAGCAAATGATTTCATAAAGACTGCTTAGACATAGATGAAATAACCCTGTAAATGATTCATGAAAAAAAAGAAGGAAAAGCGGATAAATAATGTGCATGGTTGATTTGGCATCTCACACCATTACACCTCACTTATTTCTTAAAGTAACAAACTTGAACTTCACCAATAGTCTCACACATGGTAAACACAAAGCAACGATCAACTTTCTATTAAACAAAGAAAGGAAGAAATAGATTTTCATTCTTTGGGGAAATATACATAGAAATATATATATATATATATATGGTCTTTTCATCTAGAACTTTGCAGTGGTACCTGCTACCCTAGAGTGATGTGAGGTTTGTTTCTCAAAGCTGAAATTGTTGGTGAGCTACACAGCATTTCATTCCCAGAAGGCAACCTCTATGCGGACTGCAAACTGAATATTATTAAGCACAACATCTATTGCAAACCACCATAACATTTTAGATAGAAAACTGTGTAATCTAACATTTAAATAGATTTGCAGACAACCTTAGCTGAGCTTATCTCCTCTATAAAGTGATAGAGAAGCTAAGAGATGTGGAAAGCAGTCTGCTTAAAGTATCACACAGAAAGCTTTCTATTGAGTCTTATTTTGGACAAATGGAAGTCTCTCTCTCCCCCTTCCAAAACTCCTTTGCAAAGAGTCAGCCAGCAGTGAGCTATAAATTTCTTCATAAAGAGCAATACATAATAATACTCACCAGAGGTTGCAAAGACACCCCCTATGATGCCACAGAGTCTTATTAACAGCTGCCAGTACGGGTCGTGATATTCATCGATTGAAATGACTAGAGATGCCAGCTCGTATTTAAAGAATATTCCTGTTATACCGTGACTGCCCGCTGAGTGGTCTATAGGACGCTCCTGTACAAGATATCGTTAATCGCATTTAATCCAGTTTATTAGATGTTTATTAAATGGTTTATTAATAGTAAAAGTTAACTGTAGCAGAATGTAATAATAAAAGGCAACAATGTTCCATTGGCATTGGGTTGATGAAGTAAGGTCCTCCCATACCCTTTCCTTGTGGGCTCCCCCCCCCCCGTGGCACTTTGGCAATGCACCATGAAAGTCCAACAAAAGCATTAAATACAACCACAGCCCTGGTGTGTCCAAGTCCCCTAGAAAACAGTTGAAATGAGCAATATTGAAAACAGTTACCTGGACGATAGAAATGGTCAGGTAGTCAGTTGTGTACTTTATAAAGGCACAAACATTAAAAAAAATCTTCTATCAGTCCAAATTATATTGATATAGTGCTTTTATTGTCTCTCTTTCTTTGAGGAAAGACTCTTTAGATATCTGAGGGTGATCAATGAAAGTGACTGGACGACTAAGTCTAACACACAGACCATTAGGTCAGTTTCTCAGACGCAACACAAAACTCAATGGGAAAAAAACAGGAGAATTTCATGGCCTCAAATGACATGTTTGTAATGTAGTAAAACTTTTTCAAGGATGGTCTTGAATGTGATCCAAGGAAACTTTGTTGCTAATATGAAACAAAAGAAATATGACTGACATTTAGGCCTGTTCTGAGAACATCATCAGTGTACGCTTAAAGGAGCATTTCACAGCTTTACCAAATTTTAAAGCTGAATATTTTGAAAAACCAGAATAGCTATATAAATATAACTAACATTGTTAAATGTAAGAAAGTATTCCTCTGCCAAATCTGCAACAGTTTTAATTGGAACCACTATGACGACGTATAAAGACTAAATTTCGGTTCTAAAGTCGCCAAATTGATATCAATACTAACCTGTTCTGTGACGGCATATTGATACGTATTTAATTTTGTTCTATATGTGTTGATCTTGGTAGGAACCACTTGCAGAAAGTACTGGTAAATCATATTGGCTACAAAGAAGAAAGAAAAAACACATTTTGTTTCTTCAACGATGCTTAAAAGAGAAACAAAGTATGAAACTGCTCCTGTAATTGACTTGTGCATAATATTTTAACCAGGGGAGATGAAGAGGGGGTAGAGGGGGGTGTAGACAGGATATTGCAACAACTCCTAGTGTACAGTACATCAAATATACGTCATGTATGTGCGGTATTACCATGAATGTTCTTCAACTTTGTATCGAAATTTGAAAAAGATAGCATCATTTTGCATCTAAGCATTCACAATTTTTTATCTCCTCAAAGTTAAGGGAGTAGGGAGTGGGACCTTTCCAATTTCTTGCAGCCACTAAATTGCAAATTTCATTTATCTATAACAGAGGTGTTTGCAATCACTGTACACATGCAGGTGAAATAATATTGAAATGGCAGTCATCACACAATCTTTTTTGATCCTTTCTACACTTACTCGTTGCTTAATATACACACAGTAATTATATTAGTAATCTACACTGCACACAAGTGTTTAACATACAATCAGTTATTCAGTGTACAGCAGGGGTTCTCAATAGGCAGTCTGAGGGCCAAAAAAAAAAAAATGTGGCCTATGAAAACTTTTAATCTAGAGACCACCCCCACAATTTCCCCACAATTTCGCACGAGACGAATTTATGCATACTTAAAAAGTATTATAGTCTTGAGTACCACACCTACACTGCACTTTGTTCAATCCAGTTGCAATTAGAATTTTGACATTTTTGGTACTTCTGGTCAAACCAAAAAATGTTCTCTGGCCCACCTCAGAAAATTAATTGAGAACCTTTGGTGTACAGTGGTATTTGCATCGTCGGGCATCGCTAACACCGAACACAGAAATGTTACTGAACATAAATAAATACGATGTGACCTTGAAAATGAACATGAGAATATGACTTACAATCGTTAGATATTTTCGAATCACCATCTAAAGGGTTGATCACACCTGTTCCCGGTACACCAAAGGATAAGTGATCGATTCGATGTGAAAAGTTTTGAGCTGTGAAAAAAGAGACCAAAACAGATCAAAACCTTTGAAACTGACATATCTCAAATTGTACATTGTATTGTCAACTATAACACTGTAAGGTTATTAGGTTACCCTGCTGTGCATTTGCAACTGTTAAGATATATGTATGTATTGTATGTATTTTAGATCCTCCTGCAAGCAGGAACTCGCGAAGAAGCCTCATTGGCTTATCAAAGCCGC
>JAAAKB020257890.1:0-10334 GCA_010014835.2 Apostichopus leukothele | reverse complement strand
TTATGGTTCGATGAGGAGAAAAAAAAGCGGAGGGAGGGGACAAGGGGGGGTGGGGGGCGGGGGGGGGGGTGAGGGGATGATGGGCCATGTGTAAGTGATGGGTGGGGTTGTGGGGGTTAATGTATTGATAGACAGACAGTAGTAAAAGGTTTCTGCCAGTCTTTACCTGTTACTTCATCACATTTGCTTACTTCATCACTTCCCTTACAGGAATTAACCATGCAATGTGATTCTTGTGCTGTGGTATCAAGCTCGGGGCAGTTGGTAAACTCCAGCGCCGGGAAGTACATCGATTCTTACCCTTGCATCATACGTATGAACAGCGCCCCCACCAGCGGTTTCGAAGAAGACGTGGGCAGCCGCACGACGGTGAGGGTCATGGGTCACGTCAACCTGATGAAGATCAACTCGAGTATGGAGGAGCAGCAGGAAATCTTTATCAATTCGTCCACCCGTACTAACAAGATGGTCATCCCCTGGTTGTTTGGCGTTAAGTCCAACAAACGGAGAGACAAGTACTACCTTATAGCTAAGAACTTCTCAGAGGCCTATCGATCCACAGAGTTCTATGTCCTCTCCTCAAAGAAGATGGTGGAGGCCGAGAGGATATTTCAGGCAGAAACCGGTATCAGCAGGTACAGTAGTAGACTGGTATTTAATATAGGCCCATGTAGAGTGGACCAAGCACATTGGCCTGGCACTTCTGACCATCTGCCCCCCCCCCCCCCACTCCTGTTCCACCCTGCTTTGGTTCCTTGCTATTTGTTCCATGCTTTAGGTAAGATTCCTTAATTTTAATTGTTGAAGCGGTTGTAAATGTTACAGTAAGATTGCATAAAGTAACGTTAAGTTAGAGGATACAAAACTTCAAAAATTCACAAAAAATTCTGAATAACTTGAAATGAGAGTTGAAAGAAGTTCAATAGGAATATGAAAGTGGGCAGTTAACGTTGCATCCTTATTGGGAAGTAAGTCTTCAGATTTCACACAATGATGATATGAGAGATACACCGTTTATTGTTTCCCATAATATCACTCTTGTCAAAAGGATTTTGGGGAAGCCCCCAACATTTCTATTTACTTTCCTTAACAAATAGATAGAATTGAAAACCGACAGGTCTTCCTAAGTTCAAGGTACCATAAGACAATTGGCAAGTTTTAGAAACATTAGTTCACATGCTGAATAGACAAGATTTTTTGGAGGTGTTTCTTTGTTGTCTGAGATGACTAAGTTCCTAGTTGGATAAAGTAAAGCTAAAGTTGGAAAAAGACTTCCTGAAAGATAAATAAGCTTTTTGATATTTTTTGACTGGGTTGTATTCTTTCCATCACTCTCGCCATGCCCTGTAACAGTTAATCATTGTTGGAGACCCTTTTATGTAAAGAAGAGATGATAGCAAACTTCAATAACTTGTTGTGCTACTCAAGCATTTAATGATACACAGAACTGAAGTGGGATGAAATTTATTATCTTCAGGGGAGGTGACTTCAGAAGTCAAAGACTTATTAATCGGCATTACTTTTTTTGCATATCAGTGTAAAGTATTGCAAAGGTAAAGAACACTGCTGTTTTCAAGATATGCAAAACCATTTTGGATACCATAAACTCCTAATCTCTTTCACAATCATTTCATAATTGACAACCTTGACGACCTACTGTATTTTATTTTTGGTAACCTGCACTGTGATAAAAAAAAAAAATGGAATTTATATATGGTGGTCTTGCTTGAATAAAAAAAAAACTAAACTAAACATGTGGGTTCACCTACAGTAGCTTTTAAATAGTAAAACAAGCACAAGGCCGAGTTTTATGTGTTTCTGAGAGGTTTTATTAGAATCTGAAGTAGTACAGACTTTATAAACAAGATAGTTGTTTACAATATTGATTGCTTAACTGTCCAGATCTCTCAAAGGAGAGAAAACAAATTTTCCCCTTGCATCTAATTCTAAGATATAGACCAAGCTCTTTTAAAATTAAGTTACTTTCCCAATCTAGAAATAAATTTATTCTTAGGACAGTAGTTACATTCTGCAATCATGTGATGAACACGTAACATTATTAAACATCTTCCTTATATGGTAAAGTGTTGTGATTAGTCAGTCTCTGGGGGGGGGGGGGGGGGGGGGGGGTGGGAAAAGATGGTAGTAAAACGGGAAGGGGAAAACAAATGACTAGGTGAGTTGAAAGATTCTTAAAGCTATGACGCTCCACCTACCTACGCTGTAGCATGCCTTAATGCTGAATTTGGCATTGAATTTATTATAATTTAATAACGTTAGAGTAATCGATGCGACCACACTTGCATGTGGGAGAAGTCAGATGGCGTACATTTCGACCTACATGTTGATTCTATTGCATAGGGAAGCTATCCAATTTTCAATTTTGAGCTTACACATATTTTTTTGCAGTGAGGAAAGACCATTTCAGATGGGGAAAATAAAATGGATTTCTCCTACTTCAATCCACCGAGATTGCACCAGAAATTACATAACTAGGTTTTAGGTTAAAGCAGCATTTTACGTTTGGTCGCCGTTTTCTACTTTTTTGACATGTCCATCGAATTTTTTTACATACATCAAATCACAAAACAGCAAACTAAGATATTAGCCAAGTTTTTCCCTGCCAACAACGTTAATTGGCGAATAATTAAGGGTATTTGCAGATAATGAGAAAAGAGTCCACGACAAATTCCACCTTTAAAATTAATCGCATACAGTTCCCCCAAACCCACTAGTTGAATTCAATCAGAGATGCAGGTTTAGTTATGAGCCGTTGCTAAAAATAGATTCAAGACTTTGCGTTGGTACAACCACGGAGTTGTTATGAAACTCCCTGGTACAACTGCCATATAGACTGTACACAAATCAAGCATGGTTTTTATGTATTGGTCATGACGTTCATAGTGTTTAAATATTCATATTATGGGCGAGGTTTATTGGGATCTCAACGGAAAATATCTTGGAGAAAAACAAAGTTGAAAGTTGCAAATTTTTCGACTTTTATGCCACCATTTGAAGTAAGATTTAAATAGATAAGCTTGTTATGTATGTCGTTATGGCATTGAGGAGTCAGTGAGGTTGAGAAAAATCATAGAATAGGACGCAAAATGCTGCTTTAAATGGTTAGAACCAAGCAGAATGTGACGACGTTACCTGGTTTATGTATTCTATACATGCCATAAACATGTATTCATCTTTGTAAAAATGTGACACATCTTGTTCCACAAAGTCTTTGGGGGATACTTTGGGATGACCTGTAGAGCAAAAAAAAATTACACTTACTTTAAACCAAAAAATGACCACAAAACTTGAAATACAGACCAGAAGATATGTATAACAAGTTTGTATGGTAACCAATCAAATATTAACTGACTTTATCAATGAATGTTACACGTGATCAGTTTCAGTATCAAATCAGATTTATTTTCATGGCATTAAACAGGGAAAGCCTGTCGTTTCTTCAGAGGAAAATTAAAATTGAAGGCAGGAAGAGAAAGGGGTAATTTTCTTTCACCTCACTCAATATTTCTGTCTATTAGTCTACTCTGTTCATTGTTTAATGAACCAATTAACTTCTTATTTCAATTAAAATGATTTGCTAAGTCTAACTTTGTCAGAATAAGGTAGTTTGGGATGGAAAGAATAGGTGAGTGGGCAATAAAAATGGTAAAGTTAAGTACCAAAAAATTTCTTCTTTCCTGGTAATTAAAAAGGAAACTGTCTCCCTCCCTCTTCCCCATCCACCACCCCCATTTTTTTATCTCTTTTACCTAGTAGCTGTGAGCTTCCCCAAATGTAAGGAAGAAACTGAAAATCATCCAGCCCCCAAACGCCCTGACTTCCAGCTGGTTCCATCATGTACTTCTTCTGTAATTTCCTCATAAATTCTAAGTACCTATGAAAGAACAGATCATATAGTGACATATAATGATGTGAGTAGATGAAGCATACGAGACCATTGTTCTAATCCATACTCTTTGGATGATAGACTGAGAAGGAACAATCAACTAGTCCCACAGGGAGGATTACTAAAAGTACACTACCTGGCTATAGCCATAACTAAGCCTAGGCTACAGTAGGTCCGTGCTATATGGTTAACAACTTCTTATACAACCAGTACATTAAGAGAACTACAGTTGTGAATAATTCCAAATATTTCTAGACACAGAGGATGGTGGAAGACCATAACTGGCTAATCCCATAGGGAGGAGTACTAAAAGTACACTATGTGGCTATAGCCATAACTTAGCCTAGGCTACAATAGGTCTGTGCTATATGGTTAACAACTTCTTATACAACCAGTACATTAAGAGAACTACGGTTATGTGGATAATACCAAATGTTTGTGGAAGACCACAACTGGCTAGTCCCACAGGGAGGAGTACTAAAAGTACACTATGTGGCTATAGCCATAACTTAGCCTAGGCTACAGTAGGTCTATGCGATATGGTTAACAACTTCTTACACAACCAGTACATTAAGAGAACTACGGTTATGTGGATAATACCAAATGTTTCTAGCCACATTAGAGGATGGTGGAAGACCACAACTGGCTAGTCCCATAGGGAGGATTACTAAAAGTACACTATGTGGCTATAGCCATAACTTAGCCTAGGCTACAGTAGGTCTGTGCTATACGGTTAACAACTTTTTCTACAACTGTACATTAAGAGAACTACGGTTATGTGGACAATACCAAATTTTTGCTAGACACATTACAGCAAGTCCTGTATGGTTGTGTGGATAGCTGAATGGTTACGGGTGGAGATTTTTTTTTACCAAATCCATCAGTCATGAAAGATATCTGTGCATATTGGTCACAATATACAGAATATAAAAATGAAATCAAGTAATAGAATGGGTAGACAGACAGACATTATGAATGAAACATTTAATCAAGTCTAGATCCATTAGCAGAAATCCCCTAATTTATCGAGACGATAAAACTCAACGACAGAAGGTACCATTTTCACATTATACAGTCATACAGCTGTTGAAGAGATGCATGACCTAACTGTTCAAACTACCTGTCAAATACACGATGGACCACTGCTTCAGAGTCTGTCTCTCCCAGCACTCTGAGTTTGAAGAGGCAACAGAGGAAAGTGGCGTAGTTCATCTCGTGACCAGTCCCGTAATCAATCCTGGTGTAGTTACCGAACCCTTCTGTCAGATAGGATTTTAATTCTATCCATGCACCCTTGCAGTTGTCTGGCAAGATATCTTGAATTAAAGTCTCTGCATTCTATAAAGAGAGGGGGGGGGGGAAATTTCAATTTTTTTTATTTTTTATTGTCTTGCAAATTCTTGAGTCAATCTGAGTAGAAAGTATGAGCCTATCCTTTCATGACCCTGCAACACACAAATGTTTATATGTTCTTGTACTGCTGGTTTGTAATATGCTACACAAGGAAGATGTTTCTTAAGAAGTTAACCTTAACTACTTCACACTTGGTTTGCCAGGAACAAAACTAACTGCATGATGTAAGTGTCCGATATTTCCATTCTTGCAGATTAATTACACGATGGTACAGGTGGGAAGAGACAAACAGGCAAAAGGAACATTTCTCTATTAGACAGCACAAAAACAAATTGCTAAAAAATTATGTGAAATTAATAACCACAGATGATAGTTAAGATTAAAGGTTGATATTTTTCATCACAACACCCACAAAGTTTGACAAATTACTTGGAAATACAAAAACATTCAAATCAGAATGTTTAGACATTTAATTTGCCACAGTTAACAGTTGGGGGATGTGCTAAACATTTGACAACGTACCATTAGCAGGGTCGAGGCTGTCATATATTACTGACATTACAGATTCTTTTGCAATGCCACGCAATTAAAAAAAAAATGAAAAAAAAAGCTCTGACAAATCCCGTTTATTGGACCAAACGGTTGCCCAATTAACAAGCCACAAAAATTTCAGGTCTTACATTTATAACTCACCTCCTTTAATTTTGTATGCCAGGTTCTAAATGCCTGGTTACCATATCTCTGTGGTTGCTGTAAAGGGGGGATTTCCTCCGACCATCCATCCAAGGTATCGATCATCTTAATCAACTTCTGGCAGGTCTGAAATATGAAGACATCAAAAACTAGAACAAAGATCGACTTCAATGAAAACGAGAGTATCAGTAAGTACAAAGAGAACAACCAATGGAATCAAAATATAGAACGTGATTAAGACTGATGATTTTACATGTGGTTTGAAAACGAGTGTGTCAATGTCAGCAAATTCAAAGAAAACTGCCTGAAACATCAAGCAAGGCTTTTTGCTATGAAGTTTCACTTTTCTAGTTGAAGACGAACCCTCTGAGACTTCCTGTCACAACTTAAATTCCATGTTTTGTTTTCGAATGCTTACCTCACTGGCTGAGATCAGCATTATATTAGAACTAAGCCTCTTGATTCCCTGCTCATGCCATGTCCAATCCCTACCTCTCCCTCTCATGCCATGACCAATGCCAACCCCCCCCCCCCCTCCCATGCCCCTCGCTACTCACACACACACACACACGTACACTCTCTCCTCTCTTCATCATCACCATCAGCTGTAGCTACAGTACTTCAGAGAGCGTGGTGGCCAATTGACTAAGGCATCGGACTTGTGATCCAAGGATTGCTGGTTTGATTCATGCCTATAGTTCATTACGTTGTGTCCTTGGGCAAGATGCTTTATCTCACCTGCCTCTCTCCACCCAGGGGTTAAATGGGTACCTGTGAGGTAACTTGTCATTGGGCGCAGTATATAACTGCTACCGACTAGAGGGATTGTCTCTGGGACAGGTTATCATTGACTAAGGGTAATATAACGTCTGTAAAGCGCTTTGAGACCCATCGCTGGTGTAAAGCGCTATATAAAAATCAAATATTATGATTATTATTATTATCAGATAGAAATAGAGAATCACCTCAGAGACATTGCAATCATCTGTCAGTTTCTTTCCCTTGACTGTGGTGTTCATCAACCTTACAAAGCCCATGTAATCACTATATGCCTTGCAAATAAAATGGATAAAAAAAAACAGATTAACAGTTAAAGATGTTGTTTATAATTACAACACATCATGCTATTTATAGGGGGAAAAAAACATCATGTTGGTTATAGTTTTAAAAAAAACATCATTTTATATTATGTTACTAGAATATATAAGACAATGAATTAACATTTATAACATGAGCCTGGACTGAGAAGAGAATGTCATAGCTTCTTTGACCTTAACATAACTTTCCAGAAATGAAAACATATTTTAATTACGCATCTTTTTTCATGGAAAGTGTCATATTTACAAAATGAAGAAGAGGATAATAAGGTTGTCTCACTTCATATGGACGATAATTTCTAGATTTACCAAATGCTTCTATTTTTGCACATTTGATTATATTAGACAAGTAACAATTTCTCCTTCTTCAAGGTCAAATTACAGGAATATTCCAGGATTGCCTTTTTTAAACTTTAAAGCAGACTAGCCACTCCTACAATTCTCTGTAGTTAGACATCAATGCATGGGAACACCTCTCCATGTACATATATTTATGCCTTAACATATTTACTATCCAGTTACCACTTACCTGGGATTTCTTCCAGGTTGCCAAATCTGCTACATTTTTAATTTGTTTCGTTGGTTCTTGAAACACCAGATCAGACATTGTAAAATCTGCAGCAGGAACAGAGAATTTTTTAATTTTTTTTATCAATTTACATAACATTGTTTCCAAGAAACAAGATTTGCCAAACTGCTTACATAGGGTCAGAGAATACTCATATAGTATTTCATTACATTCGACATGTTCAAACATGTTTCAGTTAATCTAAACCAGAGCATTTTTGCATTTAAAGATGAACTAGTGTAATATGCATAGTACGTCGTGAAAGTCGTAATCCATAAGCCCTTGCGGGCTTCTTCCACATTCGTGGTCACTTACGCATCGTAAAAATAACTGCCTGATTATTATTATTAATAGCCCTTGGTCATAGTGTCTATTGTTATTAGCCCTGTAGAATGTACTGATACAGACTGTTGACATTTGTTTTCACAAAGTGGAACTGACTGCTTTAATATTGATATTTACCTGTGGACATGGAACCGTCAACATTTTAAATGCAGCGGTCTCTTCCACACAATTCTTGGCCCTACTAGCCGTAGTAACAAGTAGTTGTTATTTGTACACGCTCATACATTCAGTGCACATGTAATTCAGGGAAATGCTCACAGACCTTCGACCCATGGCGGTAACAGCTAGCCCATTTGTAACAATAGGAGTGGCGTACATGCATGTGAATATGACTTTGTCAGTGATGAGCTAGGGATCCTTAATGTAAAAATGTGATTTTTAGACTAATATGACCTGTCTGAGCTTAGAGGCTCAAAGCATAGCAAACAGCATCCAAAGTCAATGGATGTATACTAAGGCCTATACTACAGTTAGCTTATCGACAAATGTGTCAATTTAGGGGTATGAAAGAACTTGACACGGCAGACATTTTGTGGTCAAATTCTGCTCAATTATATGGTGCATAAGCACAGAACCTTAAATATTTTGAGATCATAACATTTCTGAGGAACTACACATATGAAAAACACGTACAGTTGAGTGATTTGGATTTTACCTTGATAGACATCGTTGATCAAATCCTTAAGTGCGTCAATTATGGGCCCATCATGCTATAGCCTATATCGTAATAGGTCAGCGTATTAGCCGCCTGTGGTAGTGCTTAAAATTATGACATTTAGCAAACATATTCTGACAGTTGGTTTACGCCTAGGCTTCTCGGGGAATAGGTCTAGGCTAAGCCTAGTTCAGCCTACAGTAGGCCTAACGTAAGTGTTTATTGTTAGTACTTAGGCTAACTACCAA
The DNA here is from genome assembly GCA_010014835.2 of Apostichopus leukothele. Taxonomy (NCBI): domain Eukaryota; kingdom Metazoa; phylum Echinodermata; class Holothuroidea; order Aspidochirotida; family Stichopodidae; genus Apostichopus; species Apostichopus leukothele. The sequence goes on along the minus strand of JAAAKB020257890.1, from coordinate 1,468 downwards.
GACTCAAGAGCTTATTTGTTTCTGTGTGTATTGTACCTTCAAGAAAACGTCTATGAGATAAATTGACGACCAAAAACCGAGGACCAGAGCGATCCACGTTGTTTTCAGCATAATTGCTGAAAATGTATTTCTTCAATGGTGACAGTACAAGAGACGAACCGAGGTATTTGATCATTGTCTCGGAGCCTGGGCACTATGTACGCAGTTACTCGCCACTGTAGTTCAACATGTTTTTCTCACAGTATGTAGACTATGCAATCACATGTTTTTCTGATGAAAGATATCGAACCTTCGACAATCATAACAAACCACTTGTAGTAAGTCATAAGTTAGATTCTGCCGTCAACGCGTATGGCGGGCCATCAGTCTCAAATCGCTGGGAATCGACATATACCGATTTAAATCGACATATACCAATTTGTTCAAGGCTTTCAGGGTAGAGTGATAAATAAAATGTTCTTGTACAAAAATTTAAGAAATTAAACGTGTCCGAGAAATACTCGAAAATACTCGTACGAAAGAGTACAGGCTTGTACTCGGTACTTTGATTCTAAAGTGCTGTACTCGGACACTGCTATTCGCATCCCAAAATAGCAGTACTCTGACTATGTAACCGTTGCAATGCACCCCCTCCCCGTCCATAAAATTACACTCCTATATGTTGCTGATGTTATCACTCTGGTCAAGGTTCATGTTATGAATCGTTGTGGCTATTTACCCGATCGTTGGGAAAATAAGCACATAACACCCTCACACCGCTTATTTACCCGATCAGAATCGGCCGATCATATTTTCGGGTGTGTATGACGTAGTTGTATGTCTCTTTTAATGGTACTGCTCCGGTACTGTGCGTCAGTGGGTGCCGAACCGTATATACAGTAGTGTACAGTTCATCGATAAATATACAGTATGTAGTGTATGTAGTTACTTTGTAATCATGAGTGCAAGTAATGGCGTAGTTCAAAAACTTCGAAGCAAATGCTTAATTGCCCGATAAATAGGATAATAGGCATCCCGCCAGTTAAACTTTGCCTATGATCGGGGTAAAAAGCACATTTCACCTGGTTATTTACCCAATCACATAAAATGTCCGCCTTACTATCGGGAAAATGCGTACTCGCTTATGGTTTGTTTCTCCCTGTCATCGGTAAAATAGGACCAACGTTGTTATCTACCCGACAATTGCAACGATTACCTCTGTTCATTTCATGCTTATTTACCCGATGATTGGGTGAAAAAGAATCAACAACTGATTATTTACCGGGCCATCACCTTTATGAATTGCTGCCTTCAGCCTCTCTATTTGTGAATTCCTAACGCACAGGCTTGGCAATATGTGATTGAACTTGAACTTGCAGTGTTTCTGAGCCAATATGTATATATAAACCTTCGCAAGGGCGTAGGAACCGGTGGGGCTGGGGGGCGCCAGCCCCCCCAGTGAAAAATATGGTGGGGCGGAAGTATCATT